>UYYA01000679.1:0-38324 GCA_900624975.1 Angiostrongylus costaricensis | reverse complement strand
ATATATATATATATATATATATATATATATATATATATATATATATAAAAGACACTATACTATATACATATCTATAAACGGTACTATATATATATATATATATATTACATATATGTACAAACGATACTATATATATGTATATATATATAGTATCATTGGGGAGTGATTGAATGCATATCTGGCCTCTAAAAATGACTCGCGGTGGCCTACTAATGTATCGAGCTAGTGCTTCTATCCTTTCAGAGAGGTCTGCTACCAATTTTCCGACCCCGGAGGGATGAAAGGCTTGGCAGGCCATGGGCGCAGGATCGATTCTACGTGCGTGTCGCAGTAGCGCCTCCAGCCACTGCACCACATGTATATATATGTATGTATATATATATATATCTAAATGATAAAGAATAAGGTGTTCGTTATTGGTCTACTTCTTAGAAATATGCCATGCGTTCGACCCATTCAGGGTATTATAAAGATGACTGAGTGCATAGTTTGGCTATAGATTAGCTTACCGTGGCCTATTAATAAGTCAGTTAAATGATTTTACTCCCCCAGACAAGTTTGGTGGCAGTTTTTCGACTTCTGAGATATGGACAGCCCTGTTTGCCCAGTGGGATCGAAACACTGACCATGGGTGTATTGCAGGGCGCCCGTTGGCACTGACTGAGCTATCCGCGCCAGTATAGATGAGTACATTTATATATAAGTATATACGAATATATGAGAAATAATAAATAAAGGAAATCCTTAAGCTCTCTATAGAAGGCAGTAGTTCATTAACATGTTCTTCAATTTAATGGGTTTCTGAGAAAGAGATGGAAATTTGCTTAGAACATACCGTTAAAGATGAGCTTTCATCCAGCGAAAGATTGTCCCACTCCGAGTTTACCGATCGGATTTCACTTTCGACCATAGGATGAAAAGCTCTCCTGAATTAGTGATTTCTTTCGTTTTTAAGGCAAGTAGTTATGAAGACAGCATTTCGAGTTCAATAATGACGTCCTACATAAAACAAATAGCAGAGGAATTAAGGCACTAAGAAAATCTACTAGACTGAGTGAAGAAAATCGAAAAAATTAAAAATAAGTAAATCAGGAAAAAATACTTGCCGCAAAGAATTGGCTCATGAGCAAAGGACACTTAGAGGAACAGCCTTAAAAATGATGAAGAGTTCTGCTCAACAATTTCGAGGATGAGGGATGTACGATCGATTGAAAACCGAGGAAACGAGGAAGCTGCGAACGACCATCTATTTCAATCTGATACCGCCTAAGCAAGCCGTAGTTTTTTTTCCTTCTCATCGCGATTTTAATGCCAAAAGGAGGAAAATCATGGCATGACTGTTTTTCGTTTCTCCCTCAAAACCTTGAACGAGTTTGTGCCGAGTTTAGTTGTATGACATAATAATTCAAAAAGTTCAAAAAACCCAGTTAGTTATCTCATCCCCAAGGGTACTTCCCAGTCAACATTTTCGTGTCAGTACTCTTGTTTTAAATTGAATTTCCATGTCAGTGATAGAAGGTGTACAGCAAAACATACATGGTCACCAATTGTTCAACCTTGTACCCCTGAGTAAACTTAATGCTCCGTCATTCCGGGATCGGTAAACATGCTTGCGAGGATAGCAGAGCTCATCCGGTACAAGGGTGTGGCTCAGAAATAATTCGTTGGGTTAAATATCAATTTAGTCACCACTGCGACGTTATGAATGGAGAAGAATGTACAACGTGCTCTCTGGGGCCTATCAAAGTCGAAACCTTAACCCTTCACATCATTTTGTACTCTAATTAGGTTTTCGTGAGAATTCTAAGTTGAATATAAGATAATGAAAGCCGCCTACACCATCAAAGTTACTTTATTTTCTCAACGAATTAAGAGATTAGATGAGCCATAATGACGATGAGGATAGGTTGAATAAGGAACTGCAACCAATGATGGCGACCACTTTAAGACAGTTAACGGAAAAGACAAGACCTTCACTACAATGCATATTGGATATTTAAGAGGTTCTTGAAGTTCAGGCAAAATATACGCTAGGAACACCGCCTGGCCATTTATACGCGTTTAGTTAAATACCAGTTTGACGCAGAACTATATCTAAGGTACTTTCGAAAAAATACTAAAGTGCATTCAATGAACTTAAGTAAACCGATCGATAGTCATTGAATGATTAGATATTCGCATAGAGGCAGAACACATCTGCATAATGTTAACATCATTTTTAAAGCTAGAATAACAAGTTGTTGCAGGTTAGTTGACACCGCATTGAAAAGCATTCGTAAGAAAGCGAAACGCTCATTGTTATATAATAGATCTTCAAGAGTGAATATCTTGTTCGAAAGAGTGAAAAAAGAACATTGTTGAAAAATACTTCTGAACAACTTAAATTAGCATCGGTGAGAGTGGAAGTTTTCGAGAACTCATCTTGCATGAAAGATTTATCCTGAATGGAGGAAGATACCTACCTAGACTATTTCATTGGATTCTTGGATATCTCGTCTTCTCAAATTTCAGTTCGACAATGGTATTTCTTGGTATTTGACTGCTTTCCTTTTCATGGAATGCCAAGAAAGCTCGGCCTTGCCGTTCAAAAAATAATCCCAGAGACATGGTACTTGCCGACTTTTGTTAATCGAAGAGAAATTTCAGCACAGAAAGGAAGCAGTTCTTGATATAGGTTTGTCCTAAGTTGACCGCACGTATGGAAACATCGAAGTCCTGCTACGCCCGAGTAATTTTGCTGGTGGTATGGTTACTGTACAGTATCTACATTAAAGCCGGCCACCCAAATAGTTCCACATAACACGGTAAAGAGGAAATCCGTCAAGGGGATAGGAAGAATAACGAGAATGAACAAACGGTCAAGTGGGCCGTGTTATGAAGAAAATATAAGCATGGTTCGGCCACGAAACTGGAAAATTAAAAATACTATATATAAACTTTTCACAGGGATAATTCCTTATGCGATTCTCAAAATCAAAGAGCAACGAAAATCTGATTACAAAAAGGAGTAAATTATATTTAAAAAACCTACATGTAGGTACAAGTAATCATCGCATATCTTATGAAACAACCACAATATATCGCTATAGTAAAAACTGAAAAAAAGTAAAAATTTGGACCAAAAAACCGAACACAATGGTCCATAACGTAGCAGATGCCAAAGCTGACTTCTTCTTAACCCCGGCATTGATCAGTAATTGATCCGGATCAGTGAAAGGCGTGACGGGTAGGGCAGTGTGTGTTCGTGTAAAAGAATATCTAGTCGTTAAATTTAATTGAAACCAAATATTCCATTAGGCTCGGCTAGGACACAGGGGAACAGCACGGGGAAGATTGATATAAAAGTCACATTCCTCGCACATGAATCCAAAACGTCGACGCATAAACTTCTCGAAGCGTTCTGGAAAAACTCCAAAAATCCGAAAATGAACCACAAAAAGAGCACCCGTGACCTAGCGATACCTCAGGGTGATTCTATGACCTGGGCACATTCCTTGCTCATGTATTACCTCTGCAGTTGCTCTCCACTGGTAGACTTACAAGTAACAAAACGTTGAGTGTTTAAAGGAAGCAGTTTATAATGCGAATACAAATTCATGTATAATGTTTATCAGCCCCAACCTCATGTGAGCTCAACAATTTAAAAACATGTAAATTCATCTGTTAAGTTTTATCTGCTAAGGTTATGAAAGTGTTTCGCTGGGTAGACTGCACGTCAATTTGACTTTTTTGCAGGCTCTAAATGGGAGAAATGGCCGAAACACTAGCTATTCTGTATTAACAAATGCTGTAATAGCAACCTTGTGTTCGCTCACGAAGAAAAGTAGGGTATACAAAGGTGTAACCTTAAGAACGAGGGTTCTAGAATAAATCGATGAGGATTGACAAATATGTTTCGCTCTAGTTCAGCAGTGTTCACTATTGATAGAACATTTTCTCGCATAAATAATGGAGAAGAGTTCTCGCTATCGGGGACTGGCATATTGCCAAAGGGCTGCCATTATTACAGTCGTGTTCATTCAAAAAATTCCCTGAGGCAGTGAATGAATGGAGGATATTGTCTTCCAGCAGTCAATGATTTATGGGAACCATCTGGTAATAATCTGTGTTCATTCGAGCTGTTCATCAATTCAGAAAATTTTACTAGGTGTGACTACGAAGACCCACAGCACAATCGACTCATTCCGCTTCTCAAGAAGGCGAACACATCGAAAACATAAGGACCTCACCTAAGCCTAGCAATATAGTAATACCTCCAAAATGTATGAAGAAGTTTCAACTCTTGTGTCATTAATGCCTCGTTAACCAATTGGATGATCAAGCGTAGAAGCTTAAAGTTGTGAAAACCGGAAAACCAAGCAGTTCGTATAAACGGAATCGAAGCGACACCGAATAGAGCGTATAACAGCCTAATGCATAGCGCTGCAAGCTGACACCAAGAGGCAGAAACAATAAAAAGGCAGGCCTTTACAAAATTAAAGATAAATGTTAAATGAATACTTGTAGCAAAGAAAGGAATGGTAGAGAAATGAAAACGGAATAAACCAACGTAAAGCGTAAAACAAACGGAAGAATGGCGGAAATCTGTAAGCTGATCAACCCGTCTGCCTTCAAATCACCCTGAAAACCCATCCTGAAACATTCTTTAACAGTTAGCACCCGAAGTGGCTTCTTTTGGCAACTAGCGACAGTTCTTTCATACCTAGAGAAGTAAAGAAATTTTGAGACTACGCTCTATTATACTAAGGGTGCACCTGATTTTTATAAATTTTTATCCCTTCTTTAAGTTGTTTAGAATTAAACTCTACTGAAATTGAGAACGAAAGTCGAACTTTTGAAATTCTCATCGAAAACTCGGCAGTAGCAAAAATCAACGATTTACTGAGCAACAAGATCGTGTTATGCACTGTGAGATGTCGCTTGTTCAAACCTTCACATGTTCGACATACGAGCCTTGAAGGAAAAACTTGGAAAAAAGAGTTTTCTACTCTCAGATTTGCGTAGTAGAAAAACGAAAACATTTGGACCCTGTAGGAAAACATTTGCAGGTATCTGTCGCCTTCATTTCAATGGATTAAGTCACTATGAATTGAGATATGCTGGTTTGAATTTGAAAACGGTCATTATTTCACCATCGAACGCATGGCGCCTAGTGCATATCGCACGTTTACGAGAAATCCACGGTTGAACTTCGTCCCTAAGAGAATATTGTAAGAGCTTGCGAGACAATAAAAATCCCTAGTGGAACACTCAAATTGTAAGAAATAACTTAATATATTTACCATTACATGAGTTACATATGACTCAAACACGGCTGAAAATGAATTTGGTCTCCAATATTGCAGTGAGTCGTTGTGAAATTCTCACATTAATATTTGCTACTTGTAATAAAATGAAATAAAAATTATGATAATTAATAGAAAAAAGCAGCATTAATTATTGTACCACGACTTTTAAGGAGCCTACGGTACGCTTCCTTTCCTCGTCAAAGCCTGTTTTCCGTTCAACGACACGAATGCACATGTAGGTGGATCGTCGCGAGCTTTCATTTAAATGTTAGAAATCGGTTAGCGATGCCATACAATACGTAGGTAGTCACTCGCCACCCCTCTAGGGAAAGCCGGTTGGTATCAGATGTGCCTGGGAGAACAAAAACGCTGGACCGCTTCATTGACAGTTCCTTTAAGGCGCTGTATAGACTACACATGCACTGAATTACCACCGCCAAGCCAGGAATCGATTCCAATGCATTGAGAAACTTCGAACACTTTATCCTCTATCCTATTCTGATAGGCGGTTCCCGAGAAGAAATGGAACCCATAAGCATTTGGTAACAGCGATAGTTTTGTCTAATGCGACGCAGTAGAATAAGGAAACTGATGGCATGGACGAAGAGTATAAGAACTAGGAGTGGGGTTTAAATTTAAAACAGACCTGATCCGCTCGTGAGCATTGATTTATTTATTGGTTATTACGTTCCAAATAAAGCACTCTTTCTTCTGTACCGGAAGAATACTACTTGGAATATCAAAGTTTCAATGAAGAGATTGGGTCAACACTCTAGTGTATTAATGTAGATACGAAAGTTCTTACAAGAAGTGAAGAGCTCGCAAACATAGGGACACGTGCACTTTCCTCAACGCATTAGGCAGATTACACAAAATGTTTGAAGCAGCGTCGAAGTTGACGAAGATAACAAACCGATGAATGAGATGACTCTATGGATTCTAGAGATAATAGAGTTATTTAAATCCTTTTGATGACATGTGATAATCAATAGTGATCACATGCCCCGTCGGGAAATGGTCTTTTCAACAGCAATCCTATTGTTAGATGTTTTTAGTTCCCATAAGACGTTTCTCATTTCTAATCCTGCCGAATAAAGAAGCTAATGATGGAAAATCCGAGCTTCAAAAATGTGGTTGTTCTAGAAAATGTATGATATTAGTGAGAGAATTTGTAAATAGAAGGTTAAAAACTTTAACGAATAGGAAAAATGTGGCTATCGATGGTGCTTTTCCCCAGTTTCTTCAATTGAAGTACGTCACCAGAAACTTGTCGCTTAATAAACTTCCTATTTATACGTAATTTTAAATTCTATATAATATATATATGTGTACATATAAGGATGGTGGGTGTCTGCGCGTCTGTCTACGCATAAATAAATAAACACATACAATTTTCGATATTCTTGTTGGGCAAACACGAGGTCTTTATTTCGTTAAAGCTGACGCTTCGGCAGTATCGCTTTCTTCAGAGCCTGGAAAGATAGAGTGATATGCAACTTACTAGGCCAAACGCTTCAAAAACACGTACAGAATGATGAAAATCTAAACCGCAATCACGTGATCAACAGCTTCTCGAAAAATCCACTGTTTATTACGTGCCTTCCACTGAAGAAGAACAGCTGATCAGAGTCGCATATGGTCAATGAATTCACTAAGTCAAAAGTCGATGCGAAGGTACAGGACGAAATCAGGTCTGATCTCTCGACATTCCTACCTGCTATTCATTCTAGGATTCTTCGCATTTATCCAAAAGGCATCAAGGACTTTGCGCGCTGGTGTTTTGGCATCCGGTGCCAGGATGCTGACTCTTGTATCAAAATCGTTTCCGCTGTTTCTGCACCCTATGCGCCCATAGTGGGACACTTTGTCTTGCTTTTTGTTCACCATCTAGATGCTCTTTTCTGCAGATCTATAGTGGTCTACCCGTTTCGCCAATATATTCATCTCCTCAAATATTGCAAAAGATCAGATATATCGTACCTAAACTCATGAAATCACTATTCCTGCCATAAGGGCAAATTACACAATTCTGTGTTCCACATAGACGGACATATAGACGGTTACGGCGGTCATATGGGCGGCTAAATATATATATATATATATATATATATATATGCCTCCATGTGAATGTGAGTGAATGAATATGCCTCCATATACAGAGCAAAAATGATTGTATCACTATGGATAATCACTGGGTTAAATGTCAATGTGGGCTCTCCAGATCAATCCCGTTGATGGGTGATTGCTGATGATCAATAGGATTAGATTAGAGACAGACGAAACGAAGGACCTGCATGGTGTGGTGGTGAACGCGTTAACCCCGGAAAGGGTAATAGCGTGTTCGTTCCCTACAGCACATACATGCTGTTCGGAGTTCTGAAAATATCTCAGCATCGTTGGGAATGACTATGGATAATGTTGAAATAAGTATTTTTTGTTGACATTCTTGCTGCATACCATCGTAAGGTGTATTCCCATCTAAGAAAATTTCCTTACAACCCTTTTTTGAGATTATTTCACAGTGATTTTTGAACGATTTTAATAATGATCCTAAAGAACAAGAGTCATTTCGCTTTGGACCATGATTTCAGATTTGGATAGGAAAGGATAAAAGCATAAAGCTCTCGGCGTTGATCATTTCCTGAGGAATGCACCATGCATTCGACTTCATTAAGCATCGTTTGGAGGTGATTAAACGCATAACTGGCTTTCACAATACCTTGCGGTGGCACACTGATGTATCGAGACAGTGGTGCTATCCTCGCAGACACGTCTGGTACCAATTTGCCGATCCCGGATCGATGGAAGGTTTGGTGAGCTTTGGGCGTAGGGATCGATCCTGTGTATCGTAGGGTATGTCGGAGCACTGCGCTACACGCGACCTTAGGAAAGGTATACATTCAAAATTTTGTTAAAAGATAAACCAGAAACGAGCAGCCGAATACACAGTGATTAGATGGTCCTCGAAGTTTTGGCACCAGAAACATGAGAGTTCATGACAAAGGTCGTCAGCTCTCATCGTTAATCGACGACGACCACCTGAAGGTGCTAGTCAAAGGTGTTCCATTAAAAACAATCTGACGAAGGCTAACGTTTCGGCCACTTCGCCTTCCTCAGAGCAGTGATGTTACGTGCGGGACATCAAAAACAACGACAACGGCAACGAAGATTTGTACCAACATCGCGTCGGCTTAAGAAGATCAGTTTATAAGGTCACATAAATAAATATATCAACTATCTATGCCGAGGTTTATAGAAAGTCGGTCTTTCGAGTTATTAAGACAATCTGACGAACTTTGGCATAACTTAGTGCAATGATTTTCAACTAGTTTTTAGTTAATTTTCATTAGTACAGTAGAATTCCTTCAGAAGATAAGGGAAAGGTGAAAATGATCGGTGAATAATGTGATGTATGTGTTGAACAAATGCCAGTAAGACAGTCGTCAAACTATCTATCCTGCGCTTTTTTAACACTGTCAAAATGACCCATTTCTCAATCGCAGTGTGAAGTTCAGCGAAGACAGGATCCTATACGACAACTGACGATGCTCAGTTCAGTGCGTAAACAGAGGGTAAACTGTTATACCTTTTTATTTTCTACCTACTATAATTTCGCGGCAGTGTACTAAGCGAAATACAACCACAACGTTGCTGAGATATTTGCAAAACTCTGGACCGCAGGTGTCTATGGTGGTAAACTGTTAAACACCTCTTAAAGTCGAATTCGCACCAAAACAGAGCTATGTTACGGCAAGACTTTTCTTGTTTTGAGTGGATGGGATCATACAATACCGCGTGTTGGTTTGTAGCAGAGAAGTACTGCCGCGAAATCGAAAAAGTCCTGTAAAAATTGCACCGCACGTATGCATAATTATTCAAAGGAAAAGCCCATTATTCTTCTACAACAGCGCTTCAGCTCGCATTCACAACTGAAACTGTAGAAGTTGAATGAGTTTTAATACGAAACCGTTGCTCATCCAACAATTCATTAGACTTCTTCTTAATAGAATATCACTGTTCTCAAGCACAAGTACAATTATTGCGTCGATACACGAATAATAAACAAAATATCGTTTTTTCTGTTTGCTGTTCCACAATAACGGTAACTTGCTACCGGTTCTCCAAACACAGTTGAAATACAGTAACTGATCAGCTGATTTCTGGCTGTGATCAGGATATGGGGACAACCTAGAACAATTATCCTAAGAATCCAGAGAGAACCTACTTAATCGATATCCAATGATAATCGCGAGTAAAAATAGAAATCTTGCCGCTATCGAATCTAGGCGTAATGGCAGAATACGTTCGTGGATGTGATTGCCAGGAGACGAGGCAAATATAAGAACTGATGACATGTGCACGGTACATGATGACGAGATGTGTAAAATAAAAAAAACTCCTTACCTTACTGAATCATCCACAGTGAACAGTTTCAATAAATCAAGAACGATTGAATTCAAAGCATATCCTTAATAATACACCCTTACAGCCGATAATTCTGGCACACACTCATTACAGATAATTCTAATCATAATGTCGCTGTTTTCAACATCTAATCATAATGCTATATGAAACTGCTTATCTCACAAAAGTCGACGAAACAGAAAGAGGTAGAACTTTATTCAATAAAAGATAAAGAAGTAAGCATACAGAACCTAGCGATCTCTTAGGAATGTGTCATTGCATTAGTCTCTATTCGTAGCAGCATCATCGACGCGAATGAATACATATTGAGCCATACAACGACTTCAGTGGCCTACCGATATTTCAACAGTGTTTTCCTATCCTTCTAGATAAGTCTGGTACTAGATTGCCAACAGCAGAGTTATGACAAGGTTAGGTAGTTCACGGCTTGTCGTTGAGCTAATGTCCATGTGCGGTTTTGTAAGACTACACTAACTGCTGCCCTACAGGCACCTTTGCACACGTATCATTCATAAAGGAAACCATTCAACTTTGGAATAGCTAAGAGATGGAAAAAAAGTTGAAAATGTAAACAAGTTTCCTTCAATTGAAGAACCTTTTAGTCCAATTATTTTTTTAAAATGAAGGTGATATATTCCACAAGTACAAATATATAACACTACCTGCCTGAATGCAAAGCCACATTATTGCGTAGAAATGGAGACCTGTAGTATATCGACAGCTACAACCTGGAAACTTCATGAAAGCATCGAACAACGAAGTCGCCCCTACCAAATACACAGTGATCTTCCATAAATTGTAGAGTAACTTCACAACTAGAATTCCACAGGTCAGCAACATCGTCACCAGCGTCAAGAGCACATACTGTTACTGGTCCAGAAGTCGCACCATGAGAAATAAATGAAGGCACATTTAAGCAGCGCATATGGAAAAATAGGTCATCCGATAACCCTGAAGACAAGGATACTGATAAACAAAAGACTTGTTCTACTGTCCGACTTATGCTCAGCTGAATGAAGATCTTATTGCCTCATTTGAGCGGTGCACCATTCAACAATTTTCGACTCAATACAACAACGAACACATGATATCGAGAAGCTGAACAACTGTAAACATCGACAGATCACCAATAATGGAGGAAAAAGTCAACATCATAGAAAACTTAGCTCAAGACTGAACAGAGGGAAGCAAGGAGCTTTGCATACCAGCATACCAGCACAGCAAAGACGATGTAGCGAAGAAAACAAAGCGCCACATCCTCCGTACTCACCTGTTCAACTTTACGATTCTTGCTGTCATAAAGCACGTCTCCGAAATCTGAGCGGTATATCTGCAGAATGAAAAATGATTCTGATTTATAAAAACGCAGCATCGAAACGACGCTGGTAGGGATATCCACCAAAGTAAGAAAGAGAAGGGGAAAAGGAAAAGAAGACGGATGAATCCTCCATCTTCGATCGGCAGCGCCGTGTTGTACGCCAAGGTGTCAAAAATCACGTAGAACGGGCAGCTGATGTATCTTAGTACCAACCTGGACACGAGCCGTTAGCGGCTGGTCCCTTGGAAGCTGTAAGTACACAGCACGGAGACGGAGACCACCAGCTAGACAAGTGAGAGGTACTCACGAAGATCTTGGAGAGGAAACATGGTCGCCAATAAGTCTCTTAAGCAGCAAAAAATCCACTGGGGAAGTTCAGCACTTAGTGAAGATCAAGGGGACTTCAGTGGCTCACACTCGAATCTTTCGACAATTAACGGGAAGACAGGTGACACAAGTGATGTATGAGCGGCTTGAATCTCCGACAAATAACTAGTCAAAGTTTTCCATCAATATTCATCAAAAAAATTGATTAAGATTGAAATTTGGATAAGTTAGAGATTTTTCATAACTATAAAATGAATGGGTTCGTTGATGGTAAGGAAATGCTGTAATTATGAAGAACAAAAAAAATTGTAGAAGAAGAACAAAACTTTTCTGCTAAAGTCAAACCCAACAGACTTACGCTGTACCATGTCAACCCCACTCAAAGGTCTTTAGCTTCCTTGCGAGAATGTCTTAAAACAATACCTTTCCATTTGAATAGGCAGCATTCATTCGACTTGCATGTGATTTGATGACTCGACTGTAACTGTAACTATTTGCATTTAATTAATTGAAGGTTACTTATAACGTGCCTTTCATATTCTGAGGCAGAGACACTTCGTTAAGTTACTTGCTATGTTCTGAATACTAATCCAGAAACTCCGAGGAAATCGGTATCATCTGTAATAGATGCTCCATATTATTATTTGCGTACCTAAGATTCTTCGAAAAGTCCCATTTAGCTCAGAACATGCTAGTGTTTTCTGCAATAAAATATAGAGGATTCTTCAGATGATCATATCAGCAAATAGATTCATTTCGCCGAAACTCGCATGGAGTGGATTAGTAGGCCTTCCATTTCTCCAAGATCGGCAAATTTGTACCAGGTTTATTCAAGAAGGTAAGAAACTGAAGCGATAGATCGGTAAACTACTATAAGTAACTGCACACTCCAAATATTCATTAATGTCACCTTTTCGACATGTAATGAAGGGAAATATTTCGCGCAACCCTTGAGAATTGTTGAACGCCTTTATCCTTTTTATCTGCTTTTGCACATAGGAGAAAGAAATGAGGAAGAACTGATATAGTTAAAAGTGGAATTGAAAGTCCTCATCGATTGGTGGCCGTAGGTGGAAAATATCTCCAACGCTATGAACGCTAACGAGCACATTACTCGACTTGAAGAGTTGACATAGGTATCTGGGTACTGTGCTTTACGACAAAGCTATGCGGACGTTACTATTTCGTCTATCTCCTGATCAAATAGATTTTCGTTAAAATAAGAGAGCAAATCCACAAATACTGGCGAAAGGAAAACGTTGTAGAAAGGTTGGATGACGTGACGTAATAAAAAGAGAAAGAAAACGAATCTGTTTCACTAACAGCTACGGTAATTGGTAGAAATGGTCACGGTCGCTATCACTTTTCCTGGCGTGCACCGACAAGTAAGCCATTTTTATTTTTCTTGGTACAATGCGTAGCTCTCTCTAAAACCGTAGGGTGGCGAATGGTTGGATTTGCTGCATGTCCTAGCATATGTTAAATGACTCGACCAGGTGTTCTCATTAATGACATTTTACCTCATCACATTACACTACACTATTTACTCCGTATTTTAGTGACAATTTAGGTGCGGACAGCACACTTGGAGGAATTAGAGGCACTCTTCAATATACTCGCTGCGACAGGTTCGATCCCCCAAGGGTAAACTAATCCCCCTATCCCCCAAACCCTCTGAAGTCGGCTAGTTTGTATTAGAATTGTCTGGAAGGATTAAAATAATAACTAGATGCACTGCTAAGTCCCTATTGTACGGAATAGAAAAGGATTCACTCAGATCTACGATGGACGAATGGAAGCCAATGCAGGATGTATCAGGAAAAGATTGACCAACGATGAGCGCTTTATCCTGCATTAGAACTACTTTATTATATAGAAGTAATATTTGAGTGATAATTCTAATAACAACAATAATAGTGATGATAATAATAATAGTATTGGCGATTCGAATCGCTTATGAACAATAAACTAGTCCAGGTTAGTTTTCTATTTTCAAGCTTAGTGCTCCCTCTAAGTGTCACTAGCACCATAAACTGAACATGAAGTTGCAGAAAACGATAAAAGAAAGAGAGTAGAAACTTTGACACGTGTCATTTTTTTGACATGTTAACCAGAAGACGAAAATGGGGAACTAGAAAGGAGGAAAATCGCTGCAACTCATCTTACTCTAACGACTAGAAGAATAAAAATAGACGAACCAAAAATAGAGCCAGTTAAGCTTCAAATTATAGTTCTAAATTCTATGAGAAAAAACGGTGATCGAAGGGAAATGAAGGAAAACCAAGATGAACACGGCATTTTAGAGGAGGAAAAAATTGGGAGAACAGAAAGAACAGTGATTTATGTACCTGCTGAGTGGAATAACTGCAATCATTCACCTGTTGAAGAATGAATCTGTGATTTACGTAATCAAATGCGTTGACTGAAAAAATATCCGTAAATTTCGCTGAATTACAAGTTTGTCTAGCCGTACTAAACAATCCTTTCTTCGAAAGAGACTAGAGGCCTCCCGTTGGAATAGGCGCTCATATTTTCTGCAAATGACTTAACTACTGAATAAGACGATTACCGATCCCCAGCAATCGCCTGGGTAAAGTAAGATTAACTACTGCATTGCCAAAAAAAACCATTGAGAATCCTAGAAAACGGAAGATGCAAGAAATCACTATGAGAGCAACATGAGAGACCCGGATCTGACTAAAGTGAGCAAGTAAACAGAGTGTAACTACATTTTCCGGAACGCATCACAGCGAATGCCGAACGAGCCTCTAAAACCGACGAATAAAATGGTAAAAACTGTTGGAATAAATGCGATGAGACTCGGGGTTATGGGACAAGTTCACATTGAAATTATTTTCAATTAAAGTCTCAACCAGATTATTTTACTAAATAAAACCGACATAGTAGGCGGGAATTCGGACGACGTTACTGGTAACTTACTACCTTATATTTTTTAAGTTAAGGAAGAGAGAGCACAGGAGAAAACATGGAGAGAGAAAGTGGAAAAAAAGTCTGAAGATATTATGTTTAAAGCAGAGTCTCTGCCCCCACAACGTGATGAAGTTAGCATAACCAATCTATAGAACACGTACTTTCTGTTGAAAGACGATCCCCTCGATTATTTACCATATCACTTGGTCTCATAGCCACCATCAGCCAAATTCAATCTTCCAGAAACTTCGCTGTATAATTCATATTTTTCATTTGCTTTACTTCTATCCGTAAGCCATGAAATGGAAGATTACTCAATTTGCGCTGTCATCTCTTTTAAATCTTTGAACCTCTTTGACCTAACAACAGAAAGCAACACTGTTTTTGCCAAAATCCACCCAATGTTTTATGTTTATTTTCAAGGAATTTCCAGAAATGTTGGATCGTCCACATGAAAAATCCAGATGGGATGAGCTCCCGATCTTTTTTGCGAATGAAACATTTATATTTCGCATGATCTTAAGCTATGCTTATATGCACTGGAGCAGTACCCTGAATGCGGATTCGCATAGAAATCTTAAACAAATAAATGGCTCGGACCTCACTTGGGATTTGCTTCAGCGAAAAAGTAGCTTAGTGGAACTATACGTGGGCTTTAACTACCAAAACAGCGAAATAAAGAGCATCTTTGTCTAACAACGTAATAATCACGAAAATGAACATTTAGAAAAGAATGAATTTGTCATAACAGAGACAGATATCATCATTTCAAACTACTAACATCTGGAACAACTACGGTAATAGCTTGCACTTTAAGGAACTCCCACTGAAACAAGAAGCTTCAATAGTACTTGAAGATACGAGTAAAGAAAACCAAGCGCAACCTTTCGAATCGAGTGAGACGACAACAAATAAGCAGTTTTCTTCAAAATATACTGTTGTGGTGGTAGAAGTAGGGATGCCCTTAACACGAGTTTTGCCATGAATATAGATTCCTTTGCGAAATTAATGACCCGAATCGAAAGTCTATGTCTTGCAAGCAATGGAAAATATTGGCTATGACTATAGAGAGCATTCTCTGTCTCCTTATGCACCTTCTTTGCACTATCTGCCAATTGATTCCAAGCAATACTTACACACTTGTTTGCAGCCAGCTGGAAAACTCTTTGTAATGTCTGTCCTGTCATGCAAGCAGCTACACTTTTGTAAGAACCTGTGGTTAAAGGGTGCTAACACCCAGAAACTTGTCAAAGATTAGGTTACAAAGAGTGAGGATCCCCATAATAGCCTGTTATCACTCCAAAGTTCATCTGAGTCCATATTTAGTATTTCGTCAACAGTTAACCGTCTCATCGTGGCTGGGAGGTGTTCCTGGATTTCGGGCTCTGATATATAGCGGAGGATCCATCTACGCAGCAAGGTCTCCAAAGCTGATAAGGAGTCCGGTGTTTCTACAAGGAAGCTCATCTAACAATAAACCAGTACTAGAATCCAGCACCGCCCTGGTAACAAACAAGCCGAGTGGTGGCTAATCTTTCTCTGATCAAGAAGAGATGCGACTGCCTGTGGTAGTGACGACCTGGGGCAGACTTTGGCTACGCTGACTTCGCGACTCTAAGGAACCACAGTGGCTAAGCCAGCAAAACTCCGAAAAAGTGGAATTTATGTTGAGGCCCGCATAACCAGTGTAGACAGGCGGTCAAAGTATCGAAGTAAGTGAGTATTCAGCATATTCAGTTTTACTGTTTAATAATTCATATTGTCAGAAGGCTTCTCGGTGACGTTGGAATGGACGTGAGAATCTTCTAATGGAAGTGACCCTACGAAGTAAACCACGTCATGGTAATGGAAGGTTTTGCTTAACCGATATCGCCGTTGTTTCAAAGTTTCACGTAGGTTGGTTTTGGATACCACTCTATACATTGCAGATGATTTTTTCAAAGAAAAGCAGCGGAAATAAAAAAATATCAAAGTCGCCGAAAATGGAGATGAATTTTTCAATTTTTTTGGTCGGCTTTTCGGAAGATATCGTTAACCATGAGAGAAAAAACAATTGAATAAAAAATGAAATATCCGACTGATACAACATTTTGATGACAATACTACTCATATGGAAGTCCACACAGAAACTTAAGATTAAGAGGATGTATCTGTCCAAGAGCTTTAGCTAATACATAGACATCCAGCTGCATGACGCAGACACCAACTGACGTTGAGGCTTGCAAAGCTTTGCAGGGAAGCGATAAAAAAGGTCGAAAAAGCTAATTGCTAATACTGGCGTATTGACTGGTCGAATCCATTATCTATGAAAGCAAGATGACCTGCACCTTGATAATCCAGCAAAACTATCACCACACCAAGCTCACTGCTTGTATTCAGATCCCTCAACGACTGTTTCCGCTTCCATTCCCACTGTGTCGACAAAACATATGCTTAATTTTATTTTATATTGTTTTACATAACCTATGTTCAAATTCACTGTTTGGATCCCAGCACTTTTGCAGTCGATTCTATTCCTATTCGTCATCCACCGGGGTCTTTGAACTTTTTGCTTATCCATTCGGCTGCTGCTCCAGAATTGTCGTCTTCGTTATGGATGTTATTAAACGCTAGTTGAAGCGCATTCTCCCTAGAGTCCCGTGACAGCTAGGCTACAACGCTCCTACTTGGATTCCAGGAAGTGAATCGTCCACAGAGAAGTCAGGAACCAATTTCCTTGCTCCAGATAAGAAACTTGTTGCACTTGAAAAAAGATAGAAATGGCACTGTGCTTGGTGGATAACAACACCACTGCCACTGAGCTAACCCACAGAATCAGTACCCTCCTTGCATTCCGTTTCAACATGATATCTCGTTTATTAGGATCCATTGAGAACACCTGGACAACAACAGTAACAACTACTCAACTTAGTTGCCATCTACTCTCCCGAATACATTTATCTCACCTTTGATTTTACTGTAATACTGGTCACTTGATTCAGGTACAAACGTTAGCTTCAAAATTCTGGAAGAGCTTCACGAATATGCATGGACAAGCACTACCAAAACAATTTGACTCATCACATGAACGACGAAGATGAAGCCACATACACATCGTTTATTTCGTATAACTCATAAAAAAAGAAGCGAGAACGGATAATCATCAAGGTCTGAAAGCCTGGTTGAGGAGACAAATAGGAAGAACTTGCAAATCAATAGAACCTAAAGGGATCAAATGGTTTTGCGTGTATGTGGAGGAACAATAGCGATGGATTAAAAATGTGCATAAAGTGCAATAAACAAAACTACGAGCAAAAATCAGTCAGTCCAAATAACATTCTTGCTTGTTGACATCTCCGTAAATGTCTAATTTGGACACATCGAGTTGTTTCTTCTTTCTAGATTTGTCCTTCTTACTAGTTCCCAAGCTCATTATGCGCATACAACCCACATAAGGTTCTGAAATTCCACAGTTATTAAGAAATTGTGTAAAAAATTAAAATAATTGATAAAAAGCAGAAGAAAAAAGACGATTACCTCTAGTCTCTATCCCCTTGCTGACAACAGATTCTGGCACACCACCCAAATAAATAGGATCTTTTGTCACCGTCTCTGGTTTCCTACTCTTCTTCATTATATTCAGATTGCTTTTTCCGTCCACTGTCAATGTCATAAGATTCTTCTTTTTCATGATCTGCAGGAAACAACATGAAAGGCGTTATATATATAGGATTTATAACATGTGATGAAAAACAAGCTATATTAAATACAAAACATTGACAAATTTATTCTGTCTCATTGCGGATAGGAGAAATGTTCTCCTGTACGTCGTACTGAGATGGGGTTTACTGCATTGGGGTACATCTCTTCAGTGGGGAAAACTCACCCAAACATATACTTTGTACAGGACAGTGGAATGAGTATTTGCAAAAAATCCCTTGGTATCCGTGACAACTGAGAAGCATTGTCCCGATTATTAGCGAAGATATTTGGTACGTCATCTATTGCTGGAAATCGAGTTAAACGCAGTTCAAAAGGTTTTTTTAATTTTACATGAACCTATCATATCTACTGTGCAATTCGCAGCACTTCTTCCATTCGATTCGTTTTCCTCGCATTCATAATCCACAAAGGTCCTCGAATAGTTTGCGCGTTGTTTCGGCTGCTACTTGCAGATTTCGTCTTCATTATGAATGTCGTAGAATAATGGCCGAATTTACTCTTTTTGCAAACATGGAGATGGCCGAGCTAAGGCCTTCCCACGTGAATTGGAGGAGAGCGTTCGGGTTGTGGTCAAAGTAGTAGCTTGGCTCCTGACCGACTGTACCACTACACCACTAACCACTGTGTTACCACTCCCACCTACGGAGCAAGAAATACCACCTATTTTCTCTCAGCAGCAAGATCTTCATTCTTTGTTAGTTTGGATTGGTCTATGAAAAAGCTAAAAAAAACTCTCGGCATTGACCAATCCCTGAGAGATGCGCCATGGATTCGACTTCATCAAGTATAGTTAGAGGTGATTGAATGCACATCTAGCCTATACGATGACTCCAAGTGGCCTATCAACGTATCAAGTCAGTGTTCCCATCCTCCCAGACCACTTTGGCACCAATTTGCCCACTCCGGAAGGATGGATGGGTTGGTAAGCTTGGAGTGCGGGGTCGATCCCACGTGTACTAATGGGCGCCGCCAAGCACTGCGCTACACGCGCCCCTGGATTGATCTATACCTTCCACATTCAAACAGACAGTTATACATACATGCGTGCAAATTTTCCCCTGCATGTCGATGGTCGGAAGTATGCAATCTCAATACTGAGAAGTGCATTATAGTATGGTTCCGAGTCACCTCCAAAGAAATACGCCCCAATTCTTCTCTTCAGAGACCAGAAATCGTTCAAACGAAAAATACCTCATAACTAACTGCCTGCATCAGATTTCAAAAACTGTGCAGATCTTTCTCGTAAAAAAATTATCTATTGAAACAAACTTTTATCGAGTGCCAATGTCCATCACATAGCACATTTGCAGCTGAAGGAGTGTAGGTGAGATTCTCAGCTCCTGCACCGCTATCGACAGTGAACTAAACTCTTCGCTTTGGGATCATTATTCGATTTCCATACTACTGAAATGCTGAAATAAGAGTCACTTTTATGGAACCACCGAGAATCTGTACGGTAAGGTACTCGACGACTCCAACGGAAAACAATAAGCCATTTTGCGTACGTGGCCGCACTTCCATTTCTGCTGAGAACAATTGTCCTACCTGTAAAATGTACTTTCCACTGACAAAGATACTTCTAGAAATGATTTGATTTGTGATCAAAAGTGAAGGCAACTTTTATTTCAATGAAATATAGACCGCTGGAGGAACAGTTTTTAATTTTGCGTAGCAGAAACGGCGGTCCAAATTTTTTTTTGCACACAATAATATGCAAGAAACGATTAGAGCAAAGTTGTCAATAATTAATTGACCAATGGATAGTTATTCGTCGAAAGCAAATCTGTCTATGTTCACACGAAAATCCATCACACGTGTTCGAAATTAAACTGTGAATAAAATCAAATGAAATATACCTGGAACTCTTTTTTAAGGATGGCATAACCGCCTTCCTTTCCAAAGTATAGTCCGCTTTCAGTTCTGGACTTGCATTCGCCAACTCCGTGCTCGCGAGCCACCATGTCAAATTTCTTTTCATTAAGCTTGAACTCGCGAATACAACCGCCAAACTCGGATCTCACACCCTGTATGATGTTCAAGATAAAAAAGGATAAAGCTCTCAGCGTTGATCAATACACAAGGAATGCGCCATGCATTCGACTTCACCAAGCATCGCTGGTAGTGACCGGATGCGTATCTGGCCTTTACAATGACTCACGGTTGTCTACCTATGAATCGAGCCAGTGCTACTATTCTCCCAGACAAATCTGATACCAATTTGCCGAACCCGGAGCAATGGAGGGCTTGGTGAGCCTGGGGCGGTGGTAGGGCGCTGTCGACCACTGTGCTACACGCGCCTCTGTTCCAGACATGTATTCTACAATTTTTTGAAGAATCCAACCCAGTCTTTCAGCTCAGCATGCTTTCATAACTCACCGGTACAATCATTCTCGCGTAACTAGCTAGTTCATTTGGTATTCCACCAAGATACAGAGGAGGTTGAGTGTCAATGGAGTCAGTGCCAGCTGACACCTCCGCTTCTGCTGACTCTTCGTCCACCACAAGAAAGCCCTCGTTGCCTCGACGAGAAGCCCTCACCGAGTGCCATGCGCCGTTAAGAATTGAACGATTCGAGCGGATTATGGTCTAAATGGAGCAGTCAACACGCATTATGATACATTTCCATTTTAAAAAAACATCCTAAATAATGCGATTTTTTTTCTTAAACAACATGACGATAGGACAGGATTGCAGACACCTGGCCAGATCCAGTATCAAATGACAATAAAAGACGTCCATTTAGCAAGAACAATCCGATATGGTCCGTGTGCTTGTCATTTGTTGCAAACAGAATCACTCCATTTGAAGATGTTGGGCGAAGTCGTAGGGAGAATGTTCCACTGAAAATCGCCTTTGTACCAATAATGAGAAACTCTTTTTATGGCCAATTGAGAAAAGAACAAGAAGAAAAACAAGAAAATATTTTTAATTTGCGTTCAGATGATATTCAACTCACTTAAAGCAAATTAGTCACGTTAAGCTATCGTTGAGGATGGAAAATACAACTGCAATTGTGGTTGTGAGCTTGTAGTAATGCTCCACCCAATGAAAAGGCTATAGATCGACTGATGCACATTTGATAAAAATAACCTATTTAGACAGCCAAAGTTGTACTGTGGGGATTCTTGTCGACTTCAAGTAAATAATCCCTAGATCACTCAACTCGCTATGTTTAAGGAGTTAAGACATTGAATAGTTCATCATAATGAACAATTTCAAGTTAACGCGAAGTTCTTCGAGAACGACTGACGCAATTCAAACATTACCTCTTAGATTAATAGGATTTGAAAATTACCTCTTGTCGAACGAATCCGGCACCACCTCGTACTCCAAGCGACTGTTCGGTAGAAGTCCAAATCGACTTCCATCGCTGTCTTCACTATGTGCGGAGCGAGGTTCTGTACGCAATGCACAAGCACTCTCAGGAACAGGCTGGAAATTCAGCGTTCACAGCTCCCTAATAATATTCCAAGGATTAGAACTTTAAGTTTAATGAAGAGGACCAATGAGAGCTCGGAACAATTGTTCTCTATCGGCAGATAAGGAGACTATCTGAGTGGTAGAAAGAGAATGTAACAGTTGAGGTAGGCAAACCATTATTTGTTATTTTTCAACATTACTTACAGAATTTTAATTCCTGCACTTTTGTGTATTGGAAGCTTTGGATATTTTTATCGTCAGCGAAGTAGAATGTAGCAAGATGAATGGAATTACACGTGGCGGCTGTACTAACGGCGGTAGCAATTGTCGCAGTGGTTGTTATAGAGTTGATTATAAACGTAATCCTCGTAAGTAGTACCTCGCTTGCTAGATTTTCTTCTTGGGATCTCCAAAAAGTCGCGTTCGATCGCTCCCAGATCGTTGCCACATTCCATTCGAGGGTAAAACGTTACGCCAGTGAATTACTCGGATGCTCACGAGAGTGGATGACACAGTTACTACTAAGATTTTTATTTACGTTTCAGTAGGAAATAAAATAACTCAGTTGGGGGAATGAAAAATGTGTTGATGGGAAATTTCTACCAAATCTTCGTTTAGCGGATGGCAACGCCAAATTTTCGACGATTACCTCAATGCAGTAGCTCAATGAATTCAGTGGACTGGGAAGAAAGATTGGGAACGAACCGAATGAAAACTCAGTTCTCGTTGCGACGACGAACAAATCAAAATGGGTGGTTCTCTTATCAAAGATGCCACTTTGTACGTGTATCTTGGATGCTCGATAGAAATGAAGAACAACGTGAAGTAGGAACTAGGCATAATTCCTAGAAGAATAAGGAGAACAACATGGACCGGATTCCGACCTGGCAAAGGAACCACCGATCGAAAACAAAACCCCGCTCCCACCTTTCTGACTTAACATTCGTTCCCAGTTTTCTGCAATGCGGCAGAAACGTTGGTTGATACTTCAATCGCGTCAAAAAAAAAATCCACGCAGTGCTCACAATGGGGTCGAACGATTTCTTCCGAAATTTAACCGATATTCTTTATATCTAACCAGAAAGCGCAGTTAAGATCTGCGAAATCTACCCCATATCAAAGATCCAGAAGAATATGTATATTGACAGCGAAACGTAGATGAGTTAGTCACACAATAAAAAGAATAGAAGCAAGATAGAAGAAACGAACTGCGAAGTGATCTCCAAGAGAACGCAGGCGTTCCCTTGGAAGACCACCCAAACGATGGGGTTCGTGGCTAACGTCAACCACCTGCATTCCAGGTGGAAACGATTTTAGGAATTCGAAATGGGTCTCGTGGACGTCACCATGCTTGAAGCAGACCACCATCATGGATGAAGATTGCGCGAGAGAGAAACTAATGGGAATTATGATGGGGTTTGCACAACTAGTTAATAAGAGCCATCAAATTATCCGAATAAGTAAACATTCAGGCATGGAATGATGATGAAAGTTGTAGCAGGATTAATGAGACTAATGGCGCCATTTTTCATTTCGTGCAGACTAAAGTAATTCCTAATTATAGCACCACTTGTTATTCCTTCTTCTTATTTTTCTTTACCACAAAGTTGCTACGAGGTTGTTTCCAACTAATTCAGATTTCTAAGAGTACACTTTAAACACTCCACGGCTCTCCCTCATAGAGGGATTTCAAGCCGGCTGGTCGCGAGGCAATGTGGCGCGCCCCCAGGTGGCGGATAGTGGGTTAAGTGCTGAGAAAAAGGGACTTTTGCTTAGCTGAGACGCCAGAACCTACTAGGCTACTCTTGCACGCGACAGGGAGAAATGGAGAATTTAATTCGTCGTTAATTAATTAATCGTTCGAGTCATTCGACAACAAAGGGGACGGCAAGTGATGCAGGTGATTCTAAACACTACATCACGTTATAATAAATTCTAGATAACATAAACCGATTGTGATCTACTACGAGATATAAATTTGCTTTATCCATTATGATGAACCTTAACGATTCTAGGAAGTCCACGAAAACTTTGAAGGAGGCTCCAGCAGACGTTTTGCTCGGTCGTTGAAAAGTTTTCCGGAAAAGGTATCGATGTGGCATTGATCACATGCGTTTTGAAAAACTGCTGGTAAATTTCCGTTAGTTGGAGCAATATGGGTTGGAACACTTTACAATGTTGTAGAAGTGATGATATATGAAACCTCCCAGAGTTGTTTTCATTTCTTCGAATTTAAATTTAAAAGAGAACAAAACCAATTCATAAACAATGTTTACTTTTTATTTTCTGCCTTCTATAATCTTTATGGTAGGGTATTAAGCGAAATACAAGCACAATATTGCTGAGATATTTACAAAACTCCGAACTGCAGGTGTCTGCGGTGGGAACGAACGCGTTATTGTCCTTTCTGGGGAGTAACACGTTCACCACCACACCATGCAGGTCCAACGTTTCGCCTGTCTGTCAGCTAGTTCTATCGATCAGTGCCGTCAGCAATTCATAAACGTTTGACGAGAACGTAGCTGCCTCTAACATGGAGGACTCACTTGGAAACACCACCGCGTCCTGCAGAGATGAATTCCGCTTGACTTACGCCTACTTCTTCGAAAATTCGACGAACTGTGTGGATCCGCTTTAGTTTAAATGGTCATTTTACCAAATGTTGATCGGCAATATCTGCATGTCGTTAACGGTCTTCCTAATTGTCGGAGATCTCATCTCCATGAAAGAAAAAGAAATTGGAACCAGTGATTCTTTGCACTTCTGCTAATTGTTCCGCCTACAAATGCAACGACATTATACGCCGATTTAGCAGCTTCACAAGTGAAGATCCATGCAAAATACATGATTTCCTCTCCTTTTGACCCAGTAACAAAGCAAAATATAAAAACAAAAATAAATAGTGAAAATCCCAATAATATTGATTGAATCCTTAGTACAAGACCCTTAAAACAATACACAGTATAAAAACTGAAATGTAACACTAAATTTAAAAAAAGGGTACTAAAATCCTGAAGTAAAAATGTTGCAGTACTGTGAACAGCATCTACAGTAATATTTCCCCTTCTCACCCTAGAAAATATTATTGTTTTCAGTCTATGTTAAGCATTGCCACGCCTACGGATCACTAATCATCAACAGATTCCGATCTCAGAAGAGACATGGCAAGGAAATTGAAGTGAAAACTTTTTCGATCAATTGAAACCTACCAATACTTCTGTAGATGCAACAACAGTTGTCACTACGCCCGTCGCCAGAGTGTCCGGCTGCTATAACCCTATCTATTACAATACAACAATGGTTTCTGTGGCGATAAACACCTTTGTTAAGATGTCATTGTTTATTCACCAAATAATAACCATAAATCACCTCAGATCCCGCGATAGAAGGTGCATACGATGGTGAGATGGTTGTTTTAACAACATCAGCGGCTAGCGAACATCCAATTAATGACACCTCATGAACATTTGCCTTAAACTTAATTTTACAGTATCAACAACCTTAGAATTGAAAAAATTCGACTTCTTGAAAGAAATTTTACCTCGAGTGGCGGAAATATCCTAGTTTTTTCAAACAGAGAATTTACTATTGTATACCTTAGTAAAGTCTAGCAGTTCACCGCTGTATGATACATCACCAATACACCCCACGAACGAAGATGTACCGTGACGGCCAAAGAGGATTTTCACTACCTCGCCTGGTGACTAAAATAAAGTTTGTTTTGAAACTGATGCGGCGAAATCTAATTTGACACCTAGAATTTCAAACATCTCTAATTTATAAAACTGCATAAAACACTTTGCATCGGCTGGAAAACGTCTGACTTCTTCTCCTTATTTTATTTTTCATCACAAAAGACGAACGAACGAGTGGCATGAGAAGAAGGAAGAACTCGAAATTGCTAAACGGTTAGATTAAAGATGGATAATTGAGTCAGTTTCACGAAGGACACTGCCAACATACAACTAACGTTTTATGAAACTATTAGAAACCATTCCCGTTTCATCAAAGGAACGCTCCAGCCCGGCTATCTCAGGAATCCAGGAAGAACTGATAGACCAGCATTATACGACATTTAATTTAAAATGAAAATCCTCAAAGAGCAACCGAAGCCACACGTAAAAGTTGGAAGATCTTTGTGTAGAACAGAGGCGAGGAAACGAATCACAAGTAAGAAGTACTGGGATCCGCATAGTACACGTGAAGACGCACTTGACACTTGAACGGCCCGTCCTCATTGGTTGTGCGGACCCCAGCATAATCACCATTCATCGCAGATTTTCTGGTTAGGCCATTATGTTTCCCTGGAATCCCGAGATCAGCCTGGCCAAAGTCTGCCCCAAGTCTTCACCATCACGGGCAGTCTCAGTCCTTCTGGATCAGAGGGAGATTTGCCACCATGCGACTTTGATACCAGGACGGTGACGGATCGTGGTATTGGTTTGCTCATTGTTAGGCTTCCTGATTAAAACGTCGAACTCCTTCTCATCTTCGGAGGCCCTATCGGTGAGACGAATTCCCTGCTATACATCGCAGTCCGATACCCAGGAACACCTTCGAGCCACAATGAGGCGGCAAACCGTTGGGAGGCACGTGAAGACGGATCATATAAAATAAGAAAAGTATTAAAAACTAAATATTACCACATCATCGCCATTACTCCTTCGGACTTCTTTCGAGTGCAAATCATCAACATCGACACGTAAAGTCTCCTTGGTTTTACGTACGGACACATAATGCCATTGTTCGTCTGCAGCTGAAGTCATATCTAGCGAAGCCTTAAAGTAGAGAAAACAGAGTTATTTGCAAGGCTTGCTATTGATTTGGTAATGAACAGTGAACAGTGAACGTGAAATTACAACAGCAAAATTTATATACATCGATGAAATGTTTGTACACGTTATCTTTGTATAAAATGTGCAATGTACAAATGTACACGAAAAAAATGTTCTTTTGTAGGGCCAAAATTGTTATCCAAGTTTCGAGTAGAGCAGCTGTAGTGATGTCGCTCATGAAGAGCACAGTACTGGTTCAACTCCACTTTGTAGTATTCAAGCTCGTCTCCACTTCGGGGTTGGAACATTGGCGCCAGACTTGTCTGGAGTAGTTCACCTCTTGCAGCCAAGGTGAGAAGGCTCTGCCCCAGCTATTTCAAAACTCTATGGATCGACTCGACTATCTCTCAAGGACATTTGTAATGAAGACGACAATCTCAAGCAGCAGTCGAACTCATATGCGAAAAGTCCGAATATCTTTGTGAATGATGGATACGAGGAAACTAATCCGATGCAAAAATGCTGGGATCCGCAAAGTAAATGCGAAGATGGGTCGTGTAAAAAATAAGTAAACAAATAAACTGTTATCCGCATCGCCTCATAAAAACAGGAACAACAGCGTTAACCAAAGTGCGCCAGTTTTTGTTTCCGTTTAACAGTTCAAACGTTTCCATCGTCACTTCTTGTAAGAGCTATAACTGCCCAGATGACATCATACCAATGAAGTAAATTTCCTCAGCAGTAATCTACATTATGTGAACCAATATGCTAGATACACTACATCATTACGACTATAAGTATATAAGCAGTGAGTTAACCATACCTTATCATCACCAGCGAACGCCACAAGCATGCCATCTTCGATTCTCAACGCAAGTAGATCGTCTTCATCAGATTGTATTGTCAGCAATACACCCGTGGAACGACGAGTTTTGAAACGCAAAGACACGTTCAATTCATCAGCGGCTGTGATATTCTCGAAAACCGCTGATGAGCGGTCGGATAAAATTGACACCTGCAGTAACGTACCCTACTATTACTTCTTTCTTACATTTTTAAACTTTTTATTGCAAAGAAAAAGCAACGCAGCTACTTGAAATAAAGTATAAAAAACGCCCCTAACGGTCTGCACGTTCTTATCCTAGTAAATCATATAGTTAAGGCGCGTGTAGCGCAATGCTCGGAGGCGCCTAGCAATAAACAGATCGATCCCCGCTGAACAGGCTCACCAAGCCTTCCATCCCTCCAGGGCAACAAATTGGTGCCAGACTTGTCTGCGAGGATACCAGCACGCACAGGCTCCATGCGTCGGTAGGCCCCCGCGTTTCATTATAAAGGCCAGACATGCATTCAAACACCTCCAACGGTGCCTAGTGAAGTCGAATGCATGGCGCATCCCTCAGGTATTGCTTAACGTTGACAGCTTTATCCTTTATCTAATCCTTTTCAAAAAGGGGTATAATGGAGTAGTTAAGAGCAATGCTCTTGTTGCTCGTTGTAATAATTATGCCAGGTCCCCTTTGTTTTGATTTCTCTGAAAATCCGTCACAAGAGACACAACTAAAACCAATCAAAACGATCCTAAGGGATCTAGAAAACACGTATGAGTTTGACTTACCGTGTTCACAGTCCTTAATGCACATGCGTTTCTAACACCTTTACTTGCGTAACTCGCATACAAATTTATTTCATCCGAACCCAAACGAACAGATTTGATACAACCACGGAACGGTTCGATAGTGGAGCGCCTAAAGATGCGCAAGGGATTTGATTTCTAGTCGCTTCAATTCTATAGTGCTTCTTGATTCTGCTAAGCGCATAATAATTCGCACTCACAAAAGGGTAACTCACGTATTAACACCAGCCGGTGTGCCTCCAATATACAAGTATTCGGAGACGCTTAATTCAGACATCTCTCCTGGTGCGTCACCTCCGACCACCTAAAACCAAAAATTTAAAAAATATCTCCTGGTGAAGTAATTCTTGGTGAATGTTCCAAAAACCCCATTCGTATGTCCATCCTAAACTGTAATCTGTACCAACCAACTGATAAATTGGAAAAGAAATTAGGGCCTTCAAAATTCACCGTAATGCCATCGACATTCATTTTAATATGCCGCCCATCTCTCGCTATATCTAAGCTATGCCACTTTCCGTCATTATAGATTACAGTATCGGCAAGCCACTGTGCTACACCGGATCCGAAGTCCAGAGATAACTTAACAGCGCCTGCTGACAATTCCACAGCAAAGAAATCGCGCTAAAACAGAAAATACTCCGAATATTGATGAGCAATGCTATTAGTACTTACATCTTTTCCAATAAAAAACAGTAAACCATCTGGTGAGAAAGTGAGGAACGACAATGAGAAAACGGCTCGTTTACGCGGATTCCAATATCCCATTTGGTATATTAAATAACCGTCCCCATTTAGTGAAATGCCTGAAATAAACATTGCACATGTTGGCGGCAGATTTGAGACCGTAATCATAATTAATACTTACTCGATATTTGCTTGTACAGCACGTCCTTACTGGTTGTGCGGGCCCCAGCATAATCACCATTTTTCGGAGATCTGCTGGTTAAGGGATTATGTTTTCCTGGAATCCCGAGGTCAGCCTGGCCAGTCTGCCCCAGGTCTTCACCATCACGGGCAGTCGCAGCCCTTGTGGATTAGAGGGAGATTTGCCACCACGCGACTTTGATACCAGGACGATGGTGGATCCTGGTAATGGTTTATTCTTAACTGGACTTCCTGATGGAAACACCAGACTCCTTCTCAGCTTGGGAGACCCTGCCAGGAGAACGAAACCCTCGCTGTACATCGCAGACCGACACCCAGGAACACCTCCCAGCCACAATGAGGCGGTAAACCGTTGGGAGAAACTAATAGCGTGGATAAAACCCAGAAAAAAATTTTGTCGCTCATTTTGGATTAAATTACAAGCACATATGGATGTTACTATAATAAGCGCTTAAATAATAAACAACAACAAACCAGATAATAATAACCTGACTGCACAGTTAATTCCTTTGTTCCTGGACGTGGAGCAACGCCTCGTACATTTATAGCTCCTCCGGTCTTCGCATTCCACAGACCAACCGGCTCGCCATGAAGATTCAAGTCTTCAATATCGCCTTCAAAGTGGCGATTTCGAACTTCCCTTGCTATCTAAATTAGCGACCAGTGCAACAGAAACAACAAAAACAAGTCTATAAGCGTCACTGATTACAAGTTTTGAGCATTACAGTAAGCCATATTTTCCTATTACCCAGTAGTTAGAAAATGTTTCCTAAAAGAGATTTAGAAACATTTCTTACAGCGGGCTAGTTTTTATATTTTGAAGAGGCATCATGTTGATCCTTTGTAGGGTGTAGTAATAGTAAATGAAATCAATCGAAACGTAAGACCTTGCTTCCGACAGGAATCCCTCCAACATACAGCCGACTCATGGTTTGATGCAGATTCAGAACACTTTTGTCACCGTCTGCTACACCTGTCTTCGTCTCCTTAACCTAAAATTATGGGCGAAATCTAATTACGACGAAAACAAGACCAGGACTTAACACAGATAAAAATTTTTAAAAAAATTAAAGAATTTTGTGAAGCTGGATTCGTTGTAGTTAATAAAAGCACGTTAAAAAATAGATAGGCTGTTATTAAAAATAAAGTTTGAAGGGTACCATTTCACTAAGCGGCTTGAACAATCTTACGGTAGCCGATCTTCCAATCCGTTCAACGGAAAGTCGTCGCCATTGGTTGTCCGTAACAGCTCTGGAACAAAATATAGCTTTATTATGTTATACCTTTTCATTTTCTGCCTACTATAATTTCGCGGCAGGGTACTGAGCGAAATACAACCACAACGTTGCTGAGATATTTGCAAAACTCTGGACCGCAGGTGTCTATGGTGGGGAACGAACGCGCTGTTGTCCTTTCCGGGGAGTAACGCGTTCACCACCAGACCATGCGGGTCCTTCGTTTCGCCTGTGTCTCAGCTACTTCTATCGATCTTCGCCACAGCAATCACCCGTCAGCGGGATTGATCTCGGGCACCTAAATCGGCATAGAACTCATGTCCAGAGTTTTGCAAATATCTCAGCAACGTTGTGGTTATAGCTTTATTTTCAAGTGCACTTTAATAGCGGAGTTCTTTTCGCAACGTTTTGAATTCAAGGGAAAAAAATAATCGATTCCTTTACTTTAGCTATGTTAAATACTAGTAACTTGCGTGCTTAGTCTGATGACGAGAGGTTTTTCGCCCAGATCAATGATAACTTTCGGTCGACCATTTTCGATTTCTACAGCGATATAGTCGTCTGTAGGTACTGCACGTGTTCCAGCAGATCCCTCTTCGTTGCCGAAGAACAACGGAATACCTAAAATATATTTAGTTACATATTTTTAGAAGAAAATTACTACCTATGAGAAAACAGCAATGCGATATGAAACCATTCCTCGAAAGCAGCACAATTTCCTATCCCATTTACTATTGGTCTGTTCTATTATTAAGTCTACTAATGTTTCTAGTAGATTTTTGCTTTAACACATGTATACATGCAAAATACAAACGCGGACAATGTAAAGGAAAAGCTCCACAATCACATGAAACTGAATTTGAGGACAAAAAAACGCAGACCCGAAAGCTAAAAAGAACAAACCATGATCTTTTTCTGTACGAAAATAGAAGGAAATATCCGTATATGCAGCAGATCTCGCAACTTTATGAGGCATCGCAAGGTCAAGAGAGCTTCCACGTTCGAAATGTGCTCCAAGTTTAATCTAAATATCGTTCTTTGCTAAACAAACAGATGATTTAGCAAGGAAGGCGTCGAACTATTGCAAATTAGACCAAGCCACCACTGACTCGTGTGGATATAGAGCTCTTATGTCTTAAAAACCGACTTTCATTAAACACCGGTAAAAATGGCAATTTTTTACAGTACTTAGATGACAACAGGCTGGTATAAAAAGTTTTACTCGACTAGTGTTTCACCGCCTTCGCCATCTTACGAGCAGCGTTGGTCCGGGCTTGAGACCATCGACTCGGATCAACGCGACTCTGATGAGGGCGAGGTCGGCGAAACATTGGACGAGTGAAACCTTTTATACTAACTTCGTGTAAACTTAATCATTTACAAAATCATAAAGCTCTTGAGTAATTTGCAAAAGGTGAAGTAGAAGAACAAAACAATTACTCTATTAGCCGCATCTCTAGCTACCGCAATCAACTCCTTTAGAGCCGCTAATTTATCCGAACACGACTCCACTTTGGCAGTACGATTGCCAGCCATCTGTCGCATGTTTTCGAAGGACGTCATCAGATGTGGAACTAATGTGGACAGCTAGTAAGTAAAGAGCATTAATTTACTCATTGGCACTGATACTCAACTATTTAATGAAAACAACTACAATGAACGGAGATCAAAAAAAGTCTGTCAATAAATACATAATTGTCCGTTCTTTTTTCTCAAGTAAAGACCTGTAAAGGAGTATGTCTGTACCTCTTTAACGTTGCTTCTTGTCTTTTTAATGCCTTGTACTGCCTCTGTAGCATCTGAAACCGCCACATCTGTTGCTGTCTTCAACTGGGCTAGGTTATCTCTTGACGTCGCCAGAGCCTTCGAAGAAAGACATTCTATTATTCCTCCAGCAGAAGAAAAAATGAAAAAGAAAGAATGTATAAAGGAGAAAGACTTTCCTGCTCACATTATTAGAGTCTGCAAGAATATTGTTCACGTTATTTGCAGCAGTTTCGATACCGGCAAATGTGGACTCGTTTAATGGCGACGTGAGGGACAACCTAATTACATCAACACTACGACGCATTCCGTCTACCATTGTAGACAACTGAAACAGTGCTGTGAGAAATCATTAAACACAACAGTATACAATACCTACAGAGCGAGTAATTCGTATGTTATAGCCACTTACACGAAACATTTATTAACGTTCCGGACCGTGTTCAATTCACGTATTAGATTCTTTTACCCAATTTTGTGGGGTGAAATTCTTTGTGCAAGTTTTTATTCTATCTTTCAAAATTCCACTAAAATATCTTCAATGAATAACGCAAATAAGTACGCTAAATGTAGTCTAACTAGAGGTTCCCAACCACTATATGTTCGAGTAAAAAGTCGGACTTTCAGGAAAAAATTTTAGAACTTACACTATCAACCTTCTTATTGGTCACGGATGCCTCTTTTTCTAAAGCACTTAGAGTCTTCTGTTGCAAAGTTGATGTCTGATGAAGTAATAAAGCCGAACTATTCAAGGCTTCTTTAACACGATCTTTCTGCAATAAACCAGCTTGTTACAAAGGAATGTTAACAATACGGGAAAATGAGACAGGAAAACTCGCTAACATTTTCGCGTAAACCCTCGCTCAACTTTGAAATCTCATTGTTACTCCATTCGGCCATTTCACGAGCATTAGTTAGAGTATGTGTGAGGTTGCCGTATGCTGTAGCAGCCTCGACAGCATTCTGAAAGCAGAGATTATGAATTAAAAAAATCTGCGGCTTCAAAAAAACCGTTGAATTTTAGTAAACAAACTCAAGAAAATATCTGAACAGGGTTACACAAAACCTGAGATTCCATTCGAGCGGTACCAAATGTTTCCTTCAGATTTAGCGCTTCCGATTCAAGTTCTTCAACTTTCAAGTTTACTGCCTTCTAGAAAAGTGTGGTCCTATGGCAAATACAAAAATGAAAAAAACCTTTGAAAAGAATGTTCGCTGAGATATATGGAAAACTACAGCCCTTCCACAATACCACGTTTCGAAGAAATCTATACCTTATCAAACACTGCATGACGCTTTCCTCTCTTCGTCTCTGTGGCTTCAGCAAGTTCGGCACGAACCTCTGCCAGATTTGTCATTGAATTTCCAACTGCTTCAAGCGCATCCTTCGCTTGCTCAGTAAGATTTTTCACCTCCAATCGAAATTAAATACGATACTATAAGGCTTTTCTTAACAATTCTGATAAATGCAAACCTCCAGCAGTATTCCACTAACAGTTGCACGTTCATCAACAGCTTTGTCGCGCCCATCCAATAAGGCTTTTATTAGGCCTTCTAGTTTCAACGTAGACAACCGAGTGGCTATCTAAAAACTCAAAGCCTATGAGAACTTATAAGTGATCCTCGTATTCAACTTTGGAAGTTAAGGAGCTTATGTGTATAGTTTCTAAATTTCCTTGGATCAAGGCAAGAAATATATGGATGCTTCAACACTGCATACTCTCCTAGGTGACTTGAGGCTTAGAGTGGAATGTAAGGTGATAAGGCGAAAGTCAGCTACCATCGTGTATGACAGAAATCGACGTATTAACTACAGAAAAACAGTTATATAAAGTACATCTACGGCTTCTTTATCTTCCATACCAAACTTCCATCAAAAAGTTCAACCACTGTCAGACTATTTTTTCGAAAAGCGATAAATTTCTACTTATTTATTCTTTATTAAAAATTGACTGCATATTGTAAACTCTCAACGAAACCAAAAGTATCAAATGTATATGCGCAAAAATTAAACGTACATCATGCGATTGATCCGAATTCAATCGAGACTCCTTCAGTAACATTTGCGTATTACTCAGGTAGTCGGCAAACTTATTATTCTGAAGAATGACTCATTCAAGAAATGAACGTGGCAATCAGGCCTTGAATACGGACATCACCATAACCTTTCTCTGAACAGATTCCATTTTCTTGGTAAGGTTTTTTATGGCTCCACTGCGCTCTTTTCGTTTTCCTTCCAGCTCTGCGATTTGCGCCGAAACCTTCGTAACTAGTGCTGGAGCACCTCCACTTAAATATATAGTCTTATTTTGAAGGCCGCGGCAATCAGATATAAAGTAGAACTGAAACAAGTTAAATGAATGCCTATACCACTTCGAAAGAATTGGATAAAAATTTCCCTTCATGTCAATGCATTTTGCGGTCAAACCACCCATATTCTGGTCTACCAACTCCATACTGTTCCATCTTCCTGTGTTATTTCTACGAATGAATAGCTTTGGAGGGAAGCACTTTCTTAAGTGAAATAAGTGATCGAAACTTTTTTCTACCTCGTAGAGAATGCTCTGTACTTTAAACACTATCATATGCTTTTTATGTTATTCGCATAATGTTTCACAAAGTTAACTCCTATCTGTGGAATGTCTCATCACAATTAGTCCATGCTTCTGCTTCGCAACTGACTGAAAAGTGCCTGTAATGCCCTTTGTATGTCAACGCTCCGAGCTGTAAAATTGTAACTGCGCAAATGTGAAAACATCCACTAGGAAACGTCACGCCTATGCATCTGCAAAGAATCGAGATCGAGTTCTTCGAGGGATTCTGAGATCATCATTATGCTTTCAGCTCACCACGTATTTGTCTACGGAAAACTATACTAACTATAACTCAAAAGACCGACTATCTATAAACCTCAGCATTAATAATTAATATATGTGATTCATACGAACTGCCCTTGTCGAACTGAACTGAAATTAATACCAGCTGTTCTTGTTGTTGCTGCTCAGCGACTTCTTAAGAGCCCCGACGGAGTTTATGTAACGTCATTCTTATAATTCGGACGCGCCTAGCGTATTGGTCAGAGGCGCCCTGCAAAACACACGAGATCGATCTTCGCGTTCCAGGCTCACCAAGTCCTCCGTCCTTCTGGGGTGGGAAAATTGGTATCAGGATCTGCGAGGATAGCAACACCGACTTGATGATACATCGGTAGGCCAACGCGTGTCATTTCATTATAAAGGCCAGATATGCTTCAATATTCAATTACCAACGATGCTTAATAAAGTCGCATGCATGGTGCATCGCTGAGGATTGATCAACACCGACAGCTTTATCCTACCATTCTATCGTTAATTTGGTGAACCGTCTCACGTCTAGACTTTGAGGAAGGCGAAGTAATCGAAAGGTTAGCCATCGAATCCTAACAACAACAATAACTGCTGCAAACGTTGCTTCAGCTCCACAAGTGTTGTTTGCATAAATTACTTTCGCGTACTTAAAACCGCGTTTGCGCGTTCAAACTCGCGTTTTCCGAGTTTTTTTGTGCGGATAACTCGACCGCGTTACCGGAACTTGTTCGTCTAATATTGAAGTGCTCATTATTGCATTTGGGCGGTTAAATCCGAGTTCTCCGGTTAGTTACGGACGATTCTCCACTCCCTCTGATTTCCCTACTAACTAGCATTACCCAACTTCAAACACTGTCTTGTATAGCTGATGTACCGAGGCTATTCCACTGACTCTGATAATAGAACTTTATATTAGAATTAACTTAAGTGTGTTTTTCACTAAACGAAAAAAATTCTTTACTAACGCTGTCATCGCTTCCTGTTCATGTAGAGTATCTTCAGCATTCTTCAACCATATCGGATCGATAACTAACGCCGTTGAGTGACTTCCGAGCGAAACCACTAGATTTTTCGCTAAATCAACTGATCCAGAGGCATCCTGTAAACAAGAAATGGTAGACATTAAAATCATGGGTGTCACTATGGTAAGTTCGCAATCTACTAAGAACATGGAAAAAAGGACCACGGATTAGAATATTCGCTATAAAATTCACGGATAGAAACCAAACTTATGACCATCTCCAAAGTCTAATTCCCGCCTAAATAATTGTCAAACACACTTTTTCTCTCAGGCTTGAAAACAACAAGTACTTCTTTGCTCGGCCGCATTTCACATTTATAAATGTAAAATATGCGGTATCAACTGTTTCCAACGAAACAGTTTCCCTTTCGAGTAATTAATTTGTAAAAGATCTCACAGCTGCTCGTCTTCGGATATCTTGAAGAATTTCACCTGCAGAATCCGTCAGATTCATTATCCGTTCCACATCTTTACCTGTTACAGCTAGAGTCCTAAAGAGCAGCTTCATTTAAACTTTTACCTCGTAAGGCATCGAAAATAATTAAGTACGCAACAACTTTTTTTGCTTCGAATTGACCTTTCTGCAGAATTAAACAATAAAGACAGATTTGTGAGGGTTGAACGTGCATCACCGATGAAATTGTTGTACTCCTGTCCGGAAAGAAGTTCAGCTACTTCCTTAAACATAAGGATTTTGTGGGATCTCTACCGAAGAATAAAAAGTGAATTAAATAGAATATGCACTGTTTAATTTAGATGAAACTTAACCCACTTTCAGTGAAGACTTACCGTGTACTTTATCACATTCTTGGAATTACGACTGAGTCTCGCTCCAACAACAGTTGCTGAGGAAATATTTCCAATCGATGTATTCAGATGTCGAATATCGATTCCAAGACTATCTACGTCGGCTACAAGATGATGAACACATTCGTCACAACCTTAAAACAATGGAATTCCTAGCATTCCACAATTGTTCAACAAGGACGATTTTCTAGGAAAAAATAATTCAGATGAGGCCCTTACGACGACATCCGTAAGTGGGAATCCTCAGGTACGATTTCAGGCATTGATCACATCGAGCTCCTGTGGCTCCTTCTTGACAATGACACTGTCCGGTGCGTACATCACACACCGTTCCCATTGACAGATCAGCTTCACAGTCGCATTCTTGAATATAGACAAATTACGATATTCAGTATTAGACTATACAAATTCAAGTGTCGTTTTTCCAAGTATATATGTAATTCCAAATCTAAGCAAACATGAAACATCATTCGCTAAAAAAATGTATTCCATTGAAAGACACAACTCCACTGGGTTGGACTCTATACGTTCTCGAAGGCCCATATCGGAACAAGCAACAACTGTGGACAATCGACTCGGATCAATACTGCTCTGAAGGAAGGTGCCAGAACGTCAGTCGAATAAATGTCGGTGTCACCTTGCGCAACTGTAGCGCAGTGGCTCGACACGCCCTTCAACACGTATGGGATCGATCTCCGCGCCCCCTGTCCACCAAGTGCTCCATACCTCTGGGGTTGGCAAATTGGTATCACGCTTGTCTGAGAGGATAGCAACACTGACTTGATACATCGGTAGGCCACCGCGAGTCATTGTAAAGGCTAGATATGCATCCAATCATCTCCAACGATACTTAATGAAGTCGAATGCATGACGCATCCCTTAGGAATTGATCTACGCCGAGACCCTTGTCCTTTATCCTTTATCACCCCTGTACTAGTTCACCAATGAAAAAGTACATTTTAACTAGTTGTTGAGGGCAAAACAAAGTCGTTCTTCAAAATGTTCATTGGAAGGATTAAAAACTGCCGCACAGTCAAAAGTGTTAATATTAACCTATCGCTCACACAGAATAAGCTAAATCCTAAGTGGCAAGACATGTAGACCTTATTATGAACACAGTTAAGCAAATGAATAAAAAAGAGTACAGCGCTTAAATACATGTTAGGAAGTTTAGAAAAATCCCGAAAGCACTGACTCTGACATCCATATTCGCCATAATTCCAGAATCCATGTTCGCAATGCTCACATCGCAATCCCGTTGCTCCAGGTCGACAGGAGCACTGACCAGTTTCTGGATGACACTGCGTAGAAGACGATGCGATGCCACAATGACAAGGATAACAACCAGCACAGCGCGAAAAACCCCAATGGTCAACCTGCAAACACAACTATAACACTGTATTCCTTCCATGTTAGATCAACAGTCGTCCATATTTCCACGCGACTTGTTGTCGTCGTAAAACATAAGGCTGTGAATTCCTGTTTTTGCAAATGAGCATAGTTAGTGAGGCAAATTGTATTACTCACAGCACATTTGTCACAATTTGTTCCTTCTACATTTGTCTTGCACACACATCTGCCATCGACATTGTCACATGACGCCGATCCACATTTGTCGCAGGAACATTCTGTGCAGTTCTTCGCCGTAACTGCATCTCCGTAGAACCTTCAAAATCATACTGCATAAATAACCATACTACCAACTAAAATATAACGAAAGCAGACCAGTCAGCGGGAAAATTTAAAGAGCAAATACGGAATACAGTAAGCAGCCCAACAGTTAATCCACCTAACAACGTGAAACCATCAATACTGTAAAGGCTAATAATTTTCCTTATAAGTTTCTATTTCGCAATACTTATAGAGAACATTCTTTACGAATATTGGAATGTTCTCTATGTAAATTAATTATAACCTTATGTCAAACATTTTCGAATACGG
>UYYA01000678.1:0-38358 GCA_900624975.1 Angiostrongylus costaricensis | reverse complement strand
ACCTCGTGCAAGCTTATCAAGAAAGAATACATATTGATTTGTCACACCGAGGTTTAGGGAAGGTCGGCTTCGAAATATTATTACGCTTTGTGCTAGCTGATAACACACCGACCTCTGCACGATGTGCGCAATGATGTATGTCCGGAAGAAATACAAGTTATTACCACCGGACATTGTCATTATATATCTACCATCAGCATCGTGTATAAAAGGGCATCACTGAGTGAGGATGCCTCATTCGAGAAGATGGCTCGCTGAGGAAGATCTGGCTCGACAGGAAGGCGAAGACGCAACGTCGAGGCGAACAACAAGCATGGACCATCGACTCGGATCACCGGCTCTGAGGAAGACGAAGACGTCGAAACGTTAGCCGAAAATAAATATATTTATCAACCTCGTGCAAGCTTATCAAGAAAGAATACATAATAATCCCAACAATATTATCATTAAATCAATCAACTTGTTGGTTGATGGAAGCGAAGACACCACAGTGAATTTCAGTGATCGTGGTTCGTTAGAATATTTTGGAGTTCTTTGCTGTTTAAAATCCACAAAGTAACACTTAAAAAACGCTTTAGAGTGAACATAAACCGACGAGTTATTACTGTGACAAATCTGTCCCGTGAATGAATGTCGGAAAATGGATGCGTATTATACACACAGTTAAGTTGAAAAGAAGGTTCTGCGACACTGCGCCAAATTTTTATTAATTTTTACGATTTAATGAAATACGTTTTCAGTGTGCAGTATATCCACCGCAGTCATCAATCGGGTGTTCACAACACATGGATCGGTGCTCTGCTTATTTTGTCCTTATCGGACTATTGAAAGCTGTACTAGCGCTACCTTTTTCAGCTTGTACACCATCACTGAGTGTTATTCACCAAGTGAGCATTGAATTGCAGAGAAAAATCAGATGAGCAACGAATAAATCTCAGAGAACATGTTGGAAGCGTAGAGCCTTCCACATATGTTTCCGTGATGTTTGACAGTAACAATATGTGGACTGATGCTGCAGTGGTGAAGACGGAGACATTTGGGACGTTTCTTTTTTAAAAATAAACGCGGTCAAGACTGGACCTTGAGCAATGGAGACACCGGTCGTCCTTGCGATACCGTGTGGTGTGGGTCCATGGTAGAATGCTTCTTTAAAGTTCCACCAACGGCGGAGAATAACTTTCCCGCGCGTGATTGACTTCCCATTTCTGTCTACGTGATGATAAATCTCCTCGCAGAAACACCTTACGCTTAAGAGTATGATTGATATAGGGCAACCGAATCTCATCAGTAACGGTTTACGTCAGTAGGATCTTTCTGTTCACACGACAATGCAGTGATTAACGAGCACTCATACCACTTGGTCTGACAAAATCGCTAAACTGGTGTAGAGCAAAGGGACCCTCCGTAGCTAAGAGCATTCAAATTGTTGTTGATGGTTAACTAGGAATTTTGCCACACATTTTGTTGCAAACCCTTCCTCGTCATTATTTCATCAATTTTTTGTAAACAATTTCAGAGTTCACTTAGGTTTTCATCGTTCTTCTTCTCTACTTTATTGTTTCCAATGAATTTTTTTTCAGCTTAACGTTAGCGGCTGCACAAGCCTTTCTACTTTCCCCTTCACTCGTTAAATCATCATAAATTTTACTAGTTAAATTTAAAATTTGTCCCTTATGGGCATCTAACGTGACCGAAACGCCAAGCAGACCCTTGGTAATGCTATAGACGTTCGTAAGAAAGGAAGCCGTAGTGACAACCTCTACACAAAGAATTTAAGGTGCCGTGGAAGACACGACGTTTGGTTTAAAGGAACGATGTCAGTATAGGCTCCCATTCAACTTTATGTTCAGCGCGAGATCGTCAGCAGTCTTAAGTGAGTGTTACTGTTATACTTTCTGTTCTCAAAGGATAAAAAACAAAGTACTCGGCGTTGATCAATCCCTGAGGGATGCGCCATGTATTTGACTTCATTGAACATCGTTTGAAGTAGACTGAATGCCTATCCGGGTTATGACTCGTGGTGGCTTAGCAATGCATCGAGCCAGTGTTGCTTTCCTCCCAGACCAGTCAGGTACCAATTTCACAACCTCGGAGGCATGGAAAGCTCGACGAGCCATGGGCGCGGGGAGGGATTCCACGTGTGTGCTGTAGGATGCCTCTGATCACTGCGCCACACGTGCCACTTTCTGTTCTTACTACATAAAATTATATCCGATCCGTTCTCACAATAGCGTTTTCTGCATGAAAACGTGCTGTGCAAGAAAAGCTACATAAAAGATCTATACGAAATGATTTCGTTCGGATTGATCTGGTGAATTTCTTAAAAGACCATTAAGTTGAGGTCAAAATTAATTAGAATCCTGCCAGTTGTAGGTATACTCAAAAAACTAGCCGCCATGGATTACAAATCCTTACGGAAAGTTTTATGGTGGGGTCATACGGTCCGAAAAAACATTTCGAGAGCTATACAACGCCCGTTGAAGAAATTCCAGCAGGTTTCCTAGCATTTTATGGTTTTCAGCCCTTCCGTTATGAAAATAACTGGAGCTTACGAATGTTCATGCAAAAAGTAAACAAAAAGCCAGTTCTTTCAAATTTTCACAAGTAGTTGTAAAGGTAAATACTTTTAAAATAGACGATGAATATCCTTGTCGCATGCGCAGAAGCAGTACAACATGTTGAACATTAAATGAGTAGAGCTCATGGAAGCTAAGACAGTTGCGCTTTATTAAGTTCATAGTCGGTATATTTGAGCGATTTGAGTTTCCTGGTCTCATGTAAACCAACAATGTTTTCGAATTTTTGAATCTTTGCCCTCAGTTCAGAATTTTGGGCCTACTTCTTCGTGGGCGGTACAAGGTCAAGCCTCAAATGACAGATGATGATGGCCATAAGTGGTTAAAGTGGAGCTGGACGACGATCATCACCAAGGAGTTGTAGACAGTTTGTACATCAAATCCGGACATCGGAACTGCGCTGCTACATTCTTAAATATTCGATGACAAAACAAGAACATTTTTCTCTTTTTATGTGGAAGTTTCGCTGTAGTTGTAAGAAACGGCCGTTCTATTTTTCGTAGAATATTGTTCGCATACTGTGTGAAACTCTTGTGACGTAGAAAATCCCTTTTAATTCGCTGTGCCAAGTGATTTCACTTTCTACATACTCAAGTTGATCAAATCTACAAGCGACGACAACCAGTAATGATTTATGTGCAGCTGGCCTAGTGAAACAGCATAGTCGAAAATATGGGCAACATAGCAAGATTAGCAGCAGAATGACAAAATCAAAAAATATGCGAGCAGCTGGCATTCAGTGACAGATAGAAGAGACCCACACGATATCACGTATTCAAGCACAGGTTGTCAGTATTTACATAGAAATGGGCAGTTGACACACAACAAGCTGTTGCCGATAGACAGGCATCAAACGCCTACAGCTTATCGTCACCTGCCCCAGCAGCGGACTTCGGCGTTTCTGCAATGCACTGTTACTCACGTAAACTTCATTATCTCATGTGAACTTTCTTAAGCTACTTATATCTCAGAAATGTCGTAAACAATGAATAAGACATTGGGTTTTCCACTATGCACGGTCTAGTTAGACTAGAAAAATGACTGATAAGCAATGCTTAATTTTTTGTAGACAACAGCTTTTGGGCGTGCATATATAGTTGGTGACATCCACACAACGATTGTTCATCACGATTACCGCTTTTTACGCACTCAGCTCAGCAAAATAGTGACCAACACCTTTCGTCGGAAACAGCACGAAAAATTGGTCATATCCTATTGGAGCTTCATAGATGCTAGATACTTTACTACACTCCACAATAAGGACAACTTATCTCACTCAAGAGTAACTACTAATTGGAATATCGGGTGCTGTCGTCAAATATAGGGCCAGCCGTGACTACCACTTATTTCCAAAAAGTATATATGCGAATAAGAGGTTTACGGTTGAAAATATGTGGACTAGGGCCACCAGAAGTCAACAATCAGGTTGTGGAAAAGTGCACGAAATTTGGTTCAATCCACTTCGAAAAGCCATATGGGAGCATTGCAGAAATGCATAGAAGCAGCTTAGAATCTACAACATTTTCGAGGAGCTTTAATCTGTTGAAATCTCAGAACAGTACCCTGCTGTGTACGTCAGGAATGATTTTGGTGATGACTTCCGGCCATTCTCAACGCATCCGTGTTACCATTAAAATTCTCCATTGGGGATCTGATGATGCAAGCGAAGAAGTTTATGTCGTCGGAATGAGGAAAACCAGAAAAGAGTGCAAACAGTATTCAACAGTATTTATTGTCTAGGTTTCAACATCAAGCTACGATGAGGCGAGATCAAAGCATTTTATGCCCGGCATGAATGACTACATTCCTTAAGATGGTCGTCATTGGCGATTTCAGCGGGAAAATATTCACTTAATGAGGACCAACCGCATCGAAAATACAATGTACCGTTATATCCTCCTTTCATTGATTTAAAAACTGTACGAAGCTTCGCCATTCCCCGACGAAGCCCATATATCCCATAAAAAGGTACTACGTAGTTGAAATCCTTCAGTCCCGCTCTCATGCGATAGCTGAAATGTTATAGCATGAGATTTTCTGGCCCATAATGTTCTCATATCTTGAAATATTGAGAAAAGAGAACGAAATATAGTTGACTTTAGTGCTCCACACTGAATTATTGGCATGTCACTGAACACAATGTAAATAATTTGCACTAGGGGAAAATTTGTTACCAAGGTCTTAATCAATCTCAACAGAACGAATATCTCCAAATGTTCTGTACATGTATATCTGGACCAGTAAATAATAACGATGAACAACCCAGTCTCAGAACAGAGCTGTAGCGAAAGACAGGCTTCGAAAGCAAACATGAACATCGAGAATTTAGTGAAGAAAGCAAAGCACACCAAAGTTTGCCCACCCTCGTATCTCCAATATTACCTGTGCCTTAAGTAGGCCTGGAAAATCTATCTGCCATGTGCGAAAGGAAGCCGATGGACTACCGTCGTTAGCAGCTGGATTTCACAAAATATCAAGCATACGACAATAAGGCCAATTTGACTGCTAGATTACTTTAATAGAAAATATGCTACTCTATAAGTATTTCGAACAAAACTCGCTTGACAACAATAGAAAGCCACAGAAACAAATGGAAATATTAGTTGTGGTTGGTCGAATCACTTGACAATGAATGGGAGAGCAGGTGATACAGAGGGACAACTAAATGGGAAGTCACCACATTAGAACTGATGCTTTGAAAACCAAACTATTATCACCAGCACTACAAAGAGGATTGCTATGCATTCTTAGTACTGATCTTATGCTGATTCTCTCCCAGTTCTGATTGGAACAGTGGAAGCTTTAAGGGATAAATTTTGAAATGTAGGGTTCGCTCGAAATCAGCAGTTAATACTCAAGTAAACGATCCAAGGCTGCAGACTCATAGAAGTCCGCTTGGAACACCACCTATCATTTGACCTAAAATTTCCTAACGACGATGAAGTCAGCATTCCTCCACCAACAAGTGGGCCCGTCCTTCACAAGAGCTCTATCTGGCTCTTATTATAACTGCACCACTACGGTTTATCCATACAACCTACTATCAAACACAGAGAAGGAATTCGACAAGGCGACGCTATTTCGGCAAAGATGTTTAGTGAAGCAGTGCACTTATTATAGAACGAAGTAGATTTGTTGGCATGAGAAAAACATTCGCATTAATAGAAAACTTCAGCCAAAACTTCGCTTTGCGACAACGTCGTCATCTTTTTTAAGAGTGGGAGTGGATCCAAAGATGAAGCTCAAAGAGCTCAACGAAGCGGTAAAAAGGATAGCGATGCACATAACCTGAATAAAATCCAATACATGAAAAAGATGCCGTGAAAAGGTAACAAAGTGTAACATGATGTGACTTTAGAAACCACATCCTACATGCAGCTTCGAAGTTCCAAGAATATGACAAACGGCATGAAAGAGAAATCGCACTAAAAAAGGAGAGCAGCATGATGCATGTACTATCTCAAAGCTCTCACAGAAAAGAAGACGCCGGCCTTTCAACAGACCCAAAATACTGTGCTGACTTTTTAACTTATTCCCTATTTCAAGTATTCTGCGCACCAAGCACAGAGAATTTGAACGATTTCTTCCGAAATACAGCCGGAGCATAAGTGTTTAGTTGGACACCGCAGCTCAGACGTCCGAAGCTATCCTATTTTCTAGATTCAGGCGAATACATAACGAAAGTGATACACAGAAAACCCAGTTAATGAATGCGAAAAGTCGACGACAGCTAAGAGGAAATAATGGAACAAAAGAGTCCTCTAGGACGACAACGGTAAAGGTAAATCGTCTGTTTGCTGTTAAAATCAACCACCTCTATTCGCAGATTCAACTGCTTTACGAGATTTTGGATCATATTCGCATCTTTCCGTTCGGATACTTGAAGCAAAACACCAACACAGAAAACTATCGGGAGACAAAGGATCGAATAGAAAACCTGCTCGTGATAACGGATCATATGAGTATCTAAGTAAATACTGGCTCAGCTGCATTAACACAGCAGAATATATATATATATATATTCTGCTTCTCCCAACAGTTTACGCCTCATCGTGGGTGGGAGGTGTTCCTGGGTTCGGACTGCGATGTACGGCGGGGGATTCATCCTCTAGCAGGGTCTCCCAAGTTGAGGAGTCCGACGTTTCCATCAGGAAACCTAGCTAAGAGTAAACCAATACCAGGATGCACCATCGTCATGGTATAAAAGTCGCATGGTGGCAAATCTCTCCCCTGATCCACAAGAGCTGCGACTGCCTGTCGTGGTGACGACCTGGGGCTGACTTAGGCCCAGGTGATCTCGAGATTTCAGGGAACCACAATGGTTTACCCAACAAATCTCTGAAAAATAGAGATTATGCCGAGGCTCGCACAACCACTGAGAACGGGCCGTTCAAGTATCAAGTATGTATAAGTGCATATAGACACTTTTGCAAGATGTTATTATTCTTTATTCACGAATAAGATGACGTTTCGGCGGATTTCACCTTCCTCAGAGCTTGGAAAGATCAAGTCGATAGCAATCTATTCGGCCAGGCGCCTCCATAACCGAACAAGGAAACTCTAAACCAAGATTTCAATCACAGTGAACACAACTTTGCACACTCACCGCTTTCTATGAGGTTTCCACTAAGTATGTCGCGTGAAGACCAACCCCACAGAAATCACATGGAAGCATAATGTGCCTTTCCCATCAGAATAACAGTCTTATATACTGCCCTATATCACACGTCATAATGAGGCATTCTTCCCTTCAGTTCATTTTCGGATTTCCAGAATTAATCCAGAATGCCTCGAGAGTTTTGCGCGCTTGTGTTCTTGATTCGTGCGCGAGGAACGTGACATATACTTCAAAGTCCTCTCCGTTATGTCTCTGGATCCTATGCGTGCCTAGCGGGGTATTTGGTTTATGTTTGCCGGCTAGGTGTTCTCTTATGCGGACACAGAGGGGTCTGCCCGTTTCGCCAATGTATTCGCCTCCGCACGTCTTACAGGAGATCAGATAAACTATACCCGAGCTCAAGCAATGCCCGTCTCTACCATTCGGGAAAATTATGCAATTTTGTTTTGCACATAGACACTCATATTGGCGGTTACGAACTAGCTGGCGCCTAAGAATACTCAGTGGCATTTCAACTACGTTTACCGAAATCTCTGGACCCGCGCGTCTTAAGCAACGTTTTATGGCTGTACTTGCATCATTTGAGATGAGGGGTAGGATAAATGGGACCTTTCTATTACTAGAGTTGTTGTTTGGGAGCCTAGGATTTTCCCTACACCTAACCCGAGCTACAGTTTCGTAGCCATTAGAAATGGTTATTTGCCGAGCCAAGTTCCGGGACTCCTCTCTGCTCTCGTGGTAGAGACGGTGATTGCATGAGGTCGGGTATAGTTTATCTGATCTCCTGTAAGACGAGCGGAGACGAATACATTGGCGAAACGGACAGATCCCTCTGTGTCCGCATAAAAGAACACCTAGCCGGCAAACGTAGACCAAATATCCCGCTAGGCACGCATAGGACCCAGAGACATAACGGGGAGGACTTTGAAGTATGTGTCACGATCCTCGCACACGAATCAAAAACACAAGCGCGCAAAACTCTCGAGACATTCTGGATTAATTCCGGAAATCCGAACATGAACTGCAGGGAAGAATGCCTCTTTATCACGTGTGATATAGGGCAGTATATAAGACTGTTATTGTGATGGGAAAGGCACATTATGCTTCCATTTAATTTCTGTGGGGTTGGTCTTCACGTGACATACTTAGTGGAAACCTCATAGAAAGCGGTGAGTGTGCAAAGCTGTGTTCAGTGTGATTGAAATCTTGGTTTAGAGTTTCTTTGTTTGGTTATGGAGGTGTCTGGCCGAATGGATTGCTATCAACTTGAGCTTTCCAGGCTTTGAGGAAGACGAAATCCACCGAAACGACAGCTTTAAGGCGATAAAGAATAATAACACCTCGCGTTTGCTGAACAAAAATACGAAGAATTACTCGATCAATGCCGAGGTTAATAGAAAGTTCGGTCGTGGGAGTTACTTTCGCAAGACTTCCTCACACAACACATTATTTCGGTAGACGTAGAAAAACGTTAACGCTCCTTTTGTTACAAACCTTTTTGACCTTGAGCTGCCAACCATTTCTCCATTTCGCGCGCCTCCACATCAGTAACGTTATTCTGAATTAGTGCTACTTTTACGGTGCAGAATATTCGTGAAAGATTTGACTCAGTCACCTTATTATTAATTACAGTTGCAATGCCGACAGCAACCTGTGCTTCACTATTAGCCGAATAGGAGTCCGTCGTCGATGACGTGACCTCTTAAGAAACATATTAGCAGGCTATTTTATATGCGTCTTCACAACATATCCCAAGGTAAAATAAGAAAATGCGATAAGAGTATGTGTTCAAATAGGGATAGTTTGGGATTTCAGGGAGCAGAAATGAATCATGAGGATTGTGATTGCGACATAGCAGGAAAAAGTGTGAAGTATCACAAAATCTTCTCCGTTCACATCTCCACATCTCAAAATATACATAGTTGCCAATAAAAACGTCAAGTATGTGATAAACACTTATTGCTCCCGCGACGAATGATACCAGTAGGTGTCATCACGGTTTTGCGCGAGTGGCCAGTAAAACACCCTATACGATTCAATCATCGCCAGAGTATTAAATGCTACCAGTAGTGAGATTGTCTTGTGAACGAGTGTTTTTTCTTCACACAGAAGTTTTGTACGCTCTAAAAACATGGAAGGGTGTACAGAAGAACACGGAGCACGCATGGTATAATACAAGAGAAGCGCAGAAACTCCTTAAAGACGCAGAGAAAAACCAATTTATAGGACGGTGACTGCAATAAAAATAGAAGGGGAGGGACGTGTGAGCTGCAAAAAAAAGTGCAACACAGGCATGTGTGGAGCGCTGTGAAAAAAATTAGTCGTCAACCACTGCTCAAAACGGGAAGTCAGGCGTCGTCACGAGAATGTTAAAATAGCTTTATTTTGGGTAATTTCGTTTGCACGTCATCTCCATTTCCAGTCTCTGTACTAACGTTCATGCGCTCAACCGTAACTGTAGCATAAGTGGGTAGCAGCAATAAATAGAAAAATACCGAAAAACCTTTTATAGCAATAATTTGAATCCAATGTTGTTTACTATTGTATATCATTTCCCATCACATTAAAAAGGCTATGCTGCTGTTTTGCAAAGACATCCAAAGTTGCTATTAACTGATTGCATAAAACAAAGAAAAACGAACTCATTCCAGTAAGCTGTTCCCCTAGTGTCTTCTCTGATTGTCCGACATCAATAAGGTCACCAGTTGGTGGTCCAGGCAACGCAGACGAAACATCAGCGCCTCTCTCTCCACTTCGATTCGTCATAAATCGCTCGTACTTCTCAAATATGCTGTTGAATTCATCATTCATCACAAGAAGTTCGTCTGTAATATTTGAAGTTATAAAACTCATTTAGTACGTCAACGCCCAAACCGACTTTGGGAATGCTTAAGAGGGACACACTTTCAACGACAACTGTTTGTCTCCAATGTACCAAATTGTTAGATATGTAAGTCTGAATTTACGTATAAATAGCTTTATTTTCGGTTACATGGTCTGTTACATGGCTCTTGGTCGGTTGAGTAACTGGAAATATGGTTGCTGCCATGAAAGAGTTCTAGTGGCAAGGCAGTACACTTCTTTCCCATAACAACGACCGGCAAGTCTGCAATTACGACCTGCGTATGGTCTAGCACGGCTAATTCGGCATTTTACAGAAAAGAACTCAAAATCGTCATTAAATATTTCAAGCCGAAGCTGATGCCACACAAGAAGTCAACCACCACCACAGACGACGCTAGCAAAACAATGAGATGGATGGAATAAGTTGTTAGGTCCAAACGACAAACGAGGATATGCTAACTATCACTACTTTTCTAGAAAACACTCGAATTTATACCTCTGGAAAAGTTGATAGGATCCCTTGCATAAATGAAATTACTCAAACGTTGATCTGTTTATGATACGATCAAACCGAAAATCCCGTAATACGCAACAAATGTTGGAAAACTATGGAAGTAGGATGAATGGAAACTGTTAACAAACATGTTACTTCTTCGTTCCCCACGGTACGAATCAAATCCAATACACGTAGCTGCATCTGTTTACAAGTTCCGTACAAGTCGTTGAGTAGACGTAACTCTTCCGTAGTTTCACGTCCCGGAACAATCTCCGTAAGCATTTCGCGAAACACCTGTATAACGACCAGAGTAGTGGTTTTAAATGGCAAATAAATAAAAGAGAAAGAGTCAAGAAAGCCAACCTTACCTTCAAGTTCGAATTCGCTACATCAAGATCGGATCGCAGTTTCGCTAGCTGTTCAGCAGTAGCAGTCAGCGGGCCGTCAGGCTGTGTGACCACTTCGTAGCTCTAAAGTTAGCAAAATCTGTTGATCTCCAAATAACTGAGGAAAAATTGCATTAACAACAAGTGAATTGAAAACATGACCATTGTTGCCCAACACTACTTAATTACTCGGCGAGATAGAACACTTTTGTCTCTCTCACATGCGTTCTTAGTGTTAAATCCAGCAACTCACTGAAGATCCGTCAGAAATTGGTCGATGAGGACGATGAGACGATTGCGGTTCCGTGAATACCGTCTACAACTCAACATAATCACGATCACAAACACAAGCATGCTAATTTTCTCCTAGCTAAAGAGCGACAGATGGGTTACCTTTTCTGCCATTCCTGTGAAAACAAGTGTAATAAAATGTCTTTAACGATTCGGAGAAATAGGAGCGAAAAAAAGCAGAAACAAAGAAGCTTCCAAAAAAGCTTGTTTTCACATCACGGTGGAACGAAACAACAACAGAAATACAGAAGTGATGATGCTTTCGCAAACGTTATGACGAACTGCTTTATCTCTTTTTCTTACAGCTTTCATATGAGTAAATATTTAGAAGATCTAAACTATTAAAGAACGAATTCGAGTTGCTATCAAACAAAATGCATTTTCTTGACGTACAAAAGTGGATCGAACCAAAAGAAGTGACTACAGCTGCATTTCCGGTCAAATCTACTAGGAAAGGAAAACACAAGCACATTTGCCAGACTTCAGATTTAGATAATAAGACAAGCGCAGTTTTTTCAAACAACAATTATCATGTATTTAATATCGTCATAGTATTGTGAGAATACAGTGGAAAAAAGCTATCGTACCTGTTTTGGAGTGATAATTGGAGCCAGTGAGTCGAGATCGGTGGCCGGAAACGTGACACCTTTGGTGACGAGTTCTTCATAGACCTGCACGACTCCTTGTAAATCAGGTTGATCACGGAATGCGTCTGCCCATGCCTGGAATTGCTGAGACAATTTTGATGCTAATCTTCACGCAAGTTCCGACCGTTCATACGTTATCACACGATTTATTTATGACATTAGAAAATAGACAACAAAAAATACTACTAGCCAAGTTATACTGCAAGCAGATTGTCGAAGCATTTGAAAGTTTGCAATACATTCGCAACATCATCAATAAATTTTAATTCATACGATGATAAACAAAATAGGCAGAATATCCTAACCCACACAGAACTTTGTTAATTGAAATAAAAACTGTTGGAGTATCCATATCCTTGCCTAGTAGACAAAAACTTCCTGTTCTACAATGAAGGAAATCTGATTCTAAGCAGCAGCACAAGGCACACTCCTTTTTAAATATAAATTTTCTTGGTCATGATCCATATTTCGAACTGTGAAGCAATAAAACAAACACGCGAAATTTGACCAGCTTGACAACATGGAATGGACCAATGTACTATTGGCGCTTAAAGTAAGCACAACCAAATTACGCAAAGCTTAATTACAGCAACATTAACCGACCGGTAATGAAGCCTAATTTTTCACCATGATTTATGAGTCATAACTGACTGCAGCCTTTCAATCTGCATCGAACGGATAACACCGTCCATTATGTTGTAGTTTTCGCTCTATGTATCGATTTTCTACGGGATCGTGTGGCTCAGTAGTCCGGGGGAGCCCTGTAATACACATGGGATCGATTACTTCGCCACTGGCCCACCAAGTCTTCCATCCATGCGGGGTTGGCAGATTGGTACTAGAGTTGTCTGGAAGTACAGCAGCACTGGCGGTATACATCGGTAGGCCACCGCAAGTCATTGTGAAGGCAGATATGCATTCAACCACCTCCAAACGGTGCTTAATGATGTCCAATGCATGGCGCATCTCTAACGGATTGGTCAACGCCGAAAGCTCTATCCTTTATTTTTTATATTGATTTTTGCAAACAATTTTGTGCTCAATGGAAGGGATTTTTTAACCTTCGCTTCCTATATGTTCATCCATGGGTCTTTCCATGCTTTTCGAACATGCCCATGTCTTGATGTGAAGAAAACATTGTTCCTCCCACCATTCAAACACATTGCAGTCAACCTCTATTGTAAAAACTTTACTCATGCATACGTTAGAAGAAGTAAGCTTCATTTCCTACTAACCACTCATCCAGAATGCACCGCTGGAATCTATCATGTGACCTATCAGTAGAATGAACTGTATCGGAGCAAGAACGGAAATAATTACTTAATTAGATGCTTCGACAGCCCATCCTCACTAGTTGTGCGGTCCCCAGCATATTCTCAAATTTTTGGAATTTTACTGGTTTAGCCATTGTGCTTCCCTTTAGCACTGAGGTCAACCTGACCAAAGTCTGCCCAGGTCGTCACCACACGCGGTATCCATCCTCGTGGATCATAGGGCAATTTGCCACCATGCGACCAGTTTGATACCAGGATGCTGACGGATTCTGGTATTGCTACTGGTCTGTTCTTAGCTAGGCTTCCTGATGGTAACGCCAGACTACTTATCAGCTTGGGAGACTCTGCTGGGGGGATCAATCCCCCACTGTGCATCGCAACCCGACACCCAGGAACATCTCCAGCCTTTTTTGGATGGCCAGTTCCACTCGTAACATCACGGCCCTGAGGAAGGCGAAATCACCGAAACATCAGCCATCGACCAACAACACCAACAACAACGACAACGACGACGAAGACCTATAACAACCTCGCATCAACTGAAGAAGATCAGCTTATAAGATCATATAAATAAATATATCAACTATCTATACCGAGGTTTATAGAAAGCCGGTCTTTTGAGTTATTGGAACCAGCCCAAAAAGGACCCATTCTGAAAAACTGTCGTCAGGCTCCTTGCGACTATAATGTTCCGTTATCTGCTCTGATGCACGAAGATGGGACAAGCATAGACTCCGCCGTTATATGGAATTGACAACGGAAAAGATCTGTACCAATCATTTCTGCCCCACAGCCTTCGTATCGGACTCCGAAATCCCTGCTGGTGAAAGACCTCTAGGAAATCTATTCTCTGAAGCTCACATTGCGATTGAAAATATGAAAAGAGGCACATCTCCACGACCCAATAATATCAGCGCCGATTTCCGCAAAGTTGTGAACACAAATTACATGTATGCCTCACAACTCACACGTTATCTTACCATCAGAAAGAGAAAATCATAAACCAGAGGAGGACCTCGCGCACGGTCATCATAAACAAGAAGGTTGACAGAAGAGATTTTCACACCTATCGTAAAATGTGCTTGTTAATTGTACTCTAAAAGTAGTTCGCGAAATTTTTCCGCATATCGAAGACCTTGGATAAAGCGCAACTGCTTGAGCAAGCAGGATTCCGCGTGATTCTGCTGCATGCACCACATCCGAACCGTACCACAGTTCATAGAATTCTGTCGGGAGCACGATCTGCATCTTGCCCTAACCTTAATCGACTACGAGAAAGCGTTCCCCAGCGTGGAAATGAATGCAATCCTATCAGTGTACGTCGACCAAGGAGTGGACCCATCGTATATATCAACATTAGCAAACTTAATGGAACTATAGCACAAACATACAGCTTCTCCACCGAACCTTCACCATACGCATAGCGAAATCGTTCAGCAAAGTGATACAACATCGCCCTAACTGTATACTGCCGCATTGCAATGGATGGTGAAATCACTTGATCTGGACGAGAAGGAGCACACACTAAAGGATAATTCCTTTCAAATGTTCGTTTAGCAGCTGACATCGTTATCTCTTCGAGGAATACCAGTGAACCACAGACAGTGCTCAATGAACTCAACAAAACGGAAAAAATATTTAACCGTGCATAGATAGAACGAACAGCCATTTCATGAAAAATCCATGGTGCGAAGGCGATCAGATCAAACTGGATGGTTCTCTGATTGCAGAGACCACCTCGTACGTATACCTTGGGCGATCAATGGACATGGAAAACAACGTGAAGAAGGAACTGGATAGAAGAAGGAAAGTACCTTGGGCCACATTCGGGCATCTCAAGCAAGCCAACCGACCAACTGAATGACCTGGAAATCTGCGCCCACCTTCTCGATTCAGCTGTCGTCTCAGCGCTCTGTCATGCAGCAAAGACATTGGATGATACTTCAACCACATTAAGAATACCGCGTACTACTCAACGTGCACTATCCTATCATCGGAATCCAGGAGAATGTATATCAGTAGCGAAACACAGAAGGGTTGGTCACACAATAAGAACAGATGACAGACGGACGAAAAGAACAGTGGTGTGGACTCCAACAGAATGCGAGCGTCTTGAAAGGCCACACCAACAATGGGCAGATATGATCTGGCTAAAGTCAAGCAAGTGAGTCCACCTAGGTAAAAAGCTCGAATTTTCCCTTCAAAAGCATAGCAATTAGTAAGCTAGTGCTGGGAATCGCTCCTACACTGAAGTAAGGATAGTGTGGTAGGGCGATAAAGAATATGGGTTAACTTAATGACGGTTAAGAACATAGATCATTGCACTATAGGAAAAACATCTTTTCCTATGGACGTAGTACTAGTGAGGTGGAAATTGTGATGGGTCTTTTACGATCGTTTATGAAAACGGGTCATTGAGACAAATATGAAATCCATCCTATTGTTATTGATTTGTGACAATTCAGTCGTATCAAGAATCATAGAAGTATTTGGTCACATGAAGGGAGAGCGTTTAACGAAATACAAATGGTCGCGTAGAAAGATGTGCTGAGATAGCAATTCTTGCTTAGATAGGTCTAGTACCACAAATTCTTTAGTGGCTTGAAGGATGGATTGAAGAAACGAGCAAACAGTGATGAAAATGAGTTTGTTACGTTAAATTTGTTGGATGTGTTCTCCATGCCATCGTGAATTGGAACTGCTGCTGTAACCTCTCGCTCTTCTTTGCTCTTTTTTCAAATACTATGAAAAATCAGTCTAAAAAACTGAACAGAACGGTTCTTTCGAGTGTTTGAACAGACCTTTCTACTTCTGTTTAGCAAACAAGAGGTGTTTTTTATTTCATTATTTACGCACAAGAAGACGTTTCGGCGGATTTCGCCTTTCTCAAAGCCTGGGGAGGTCAAGTTGACTGCAATCTACACGGCTAAACACCTCCATAACCAAACAGAGAAAATGCCGGAGCAAAATTTCAATCATATTGAACACAAAGTCTTTGTGTATTCGCCGCTTTCTATGAGTCTTCCACTAAAAATGTCACGTGGAGACTAACCGCATAGAGTTCACATGGAATCGTAATGTGCCCATCTCATCAGAGTAACAGGTTTATATGCTGCGCAATATCATGCGTGGCTATGAGGCATTCCTCTCAGCGGTTCATTTCCGGATTCTTGGAATTAATCCAGAATGCCTCGAAAGTTTTGCGAGCTTGAGTTCTCGACTCCTGCGCGAGGATCGTCACGTCTACTCCAAAATCTTCCCGTTACGTCTCTGTCCTGTGCGTGCCGAGTGGGGTACTTGGTTTAACTTGTCAGATAAACTGCACCACAACTCATTCAATCACCCTAGCTGGCGCCTAAGAATACCCGGCAGCATTTTAACTACGTTTACCGAATTTTCTAGATCTGCCCTTCTTAAATAGCGTTTTAAAGCTGCACTTACTTCATTTGAAATGAAGAACAGGATAAACGCTACCTTATTGTCGCTAGAGTTTTCGTTGGAGGGGGCTGTTGTTCACTATACACCTATCCCGAGTTACAGTTTCGTAGCCATTAAAGGTGGCTATTTGCCGCGCCAAGTTCAGGGACTCCTCTCTCTGCTGTTTTCCTGTGCTGGTAGCTGTTCGATACATGTTTCTCACAAGAGCCCTTTTCGTGTGAGAGAGGTGAGAGGAGAGGTAATGAGCCAGGATGTTTTTGCTACTTGGCTTTCGATACCATTCCGTAATGTAGCCATTTTTTGATAGGTTAATTTGCGCGTTCAGAAATGAAAGCCAGTTGTCTTTTGGTTTCTCACGGGTGAATTTAATATACTCTGACGGTTCGTTCAACTCGAAACATTTGTCAGTTTACTCTTGTGTTGAACAAATGACCAAGCAGTCATCTATATATCTACAGTAGAGCAGTGGCCCGAGATCGATTACTGGTGCTTCCACCTTAGACATGAATGCAATGGCAAGGCTTGGTGCCAGTCGTTGTCCCATTGTCAGCCCTCTCATTTGTGCGTAATACCTCCCGGACCATTTGAAGATTGGTCAGCTTAGGCACTCCTTTAAGAGTGTCATCAACTACTGAATCGGGAAGCCATACATGTTTATTGCTCCTTAGTGTTGTATAATGACTCGCGGATGGCTTGCATAGCGGAGTCATTCGACACGTTTGTATAGAAGGCGGTGACGTCGAAGGACTCCCTCACGTACGCGTTGTTGGGTCGAGCGTTACGTAGACGATCCAGGAACATTTGGGCGTTAGTTAGATGGGCTGAAGTATACTTCAACAACTGGGTAAGTATTAGGGCGTCCAGAATCCCTGTGTGGACTTTGTGATTAGTCGGTTCGCTAGGTCAGCGGTGACATTTTGGGGTGCACACTAGCGTCACTGCTGCGAATGGAGGGCACATTGTCCGGCGAGGTCGTGTCGACTTGAAGAAAAAACGAAGATAAGAGAGAATAAGAGAACGATAGACGACGCATACGCAGGTAGCATTGTTTCCAACCAACATTGAATTCCCCGACGATAACAGATTCGTGACGAAGGTGAGTCCCGACTCGCAAGTGCCCCAATTACTGCTCAACCTGATCGGGGTCAAAGCGACCACGCCCCCAAACACACGAAACGTTCGATGACACACCAAAATCTTATTCCAATGTCAGCTACGACCTTCATTAAATAACAACCCTACCAGAAATAGATAAAATCGCAGTAGAAGGTAAGATTATCGATCATCTGAGTCATAAGGAAAATGGGTAAAACTTCCAGAAAACTAATAAACACCGAGTTTAGCACAACGTTCCATCTCTGAAAATATGTGACTGCTACGTTTATATTAGAAAACTTATAAGAAGAGAACGTCGTTAATTATGTGGATTGTTTGATGATTTTCTATGTGGTCATTCATTACGTTCCCTTTTTTTCACTTCAAGAAAACATTCTTCAATTCTGCCCAGATTTAGCCAAAAAGGTAAAAAGGAAAAGGAATACTATTGTAAAAGTCTACCCGACACGCTGAAGTACAAAGAACCAGAGACCATCACAGTTGAACGCGACTCAAAGCGCGATACACACGTCGATATTCGGTTCAATATTAGAAAAAAATATATAGTTCACTTTATAACAGTTAACTGATTACGAATAATTACTTCATGGTAGCTATGGATGTGCTACTAAGATTTCACTCTGGAAAAATATGAATCAAGTTATCGCAATTTAATGACAACTGTCGTCAAATCAAACGTTCACTACATGGTTTCTTTAGGGCACAGCGCTTTTAAGATAATAGAACATTCCAATTTAATCACTTTCTTCTTTTCATCCATCAGACAACAAGAAAAAAATTCAATGTAAAGTGCTAATTACCATAATAGTATTTTAATTAAGTGTATGTTGTTAATTATTATCACATACCTGAATAAGTGACAGTATACGTTCGTGGATGATTTGTGGTGTGTCGAATTTTGAACCGATCAATTTCACCAGATCCTGGGCGAAATCCTTTGAACAGACCAACACGTGAAAATTATGACCACAATTCTTCACACAAGTCTCCAGTACGGTTAACGTATACATAACAATTGCGTTGTTCTTACACATATTCGTGTGTAAGCGTCTACGAATTGCACGCACTGCATCCTTAGCACTGAAACATAAAAAAACTGAACTTACTACCTATTTAGCATTCGGCATTTAGCCATTTATTTATGTACAAATGTATACGAAGAAAATCTTTCCTGACTCTTTACAGATGCGGAGTACGCGTAACAAGTAATTGAACTGTTTCTACAGAGTACATTAAAGAAGTACTCAGCAGCTTATTTACTATTTATTCCAAATCAACCTGCCTTTGCCCACTACTTTCTTTCATTAGCCCTAAATTGTTAAAACTAATGACCACACTACGTAGATAGCCACCTTCATCTAATAAAATAGAATACACTTGAAAGATTGATAAACGTAAAATAAAGGATAAAAGCTTTTGGTGTTCATCAATCCCTAAGGGAGTCCACCAAGCATTCAACCTCACTAGAGGTGACTGAGTGCATATATGGCTCATACAATCAGTTTCGATGGCCCATCAATGTAGGAATTCAGTGCTGGCATTCTCCCAGAGAAGTCTGGTACCAATGTGCCAACTCCAGAGGGATGAAAAGCTCAGTGAGCCCGTACTGCAGGATCGAGCCAACGGCCACATATGCATTGCAGAACACCCCTAACGCTGCACTACTTGTACGCCATCTACTAAGCGTTATAACCATGAAAAAATGTCTTGACAATCTGGCAACGACGCATAATCTCTGGTTTGTTGAGAACTGGGCGACACTTCATTTCTAGCCTCTATGGATTCGTTGTTTTTTCTTTTCTTCTTTGAAAACAAAGAACAATTCTCGAAAACATTTCTCGATAACTAGAAGATTTAGTGGGCTGTGAACATGAGCAGCTTGTTGAAAAGCCATTGATCTGTCGTATTATGGATACGATTGATATTTATGGTCCGATTTACTATATGTTACTACGGTCCATCATAGAAACATTACTGCCGGCATCTAAAAGTGTTTTGTAAATGATGAGCTCCTGTTTCACCACTTTTTCTACCAACACTCTATATGACCGATTAGCACCCAAATTTCTACTTGGCGAAATCGTTCGGAAAACGGTTTTTTAAATATATCTAAACGCAAAATAAAGCTTTTCCCTAGGAACGCCAAGGACAATATCTGTATTCTACAAGCTACCAACTGACAACAAAAAGAGTGGGAAAATAGTCTTGTGTGCTGAGATAAACTACCGGAAAGAAAATGAAACCTATGGTTGTCATAGCGGCTGCAGACACAAGAGCGTTATAGCACCTATAGGTGCCAATCATCGCCAGAATGTTAATGAAATTCGAATAAGCTGCGTCTTCCACTGATTTAGCCACAAATCCCTTTTAACTGTGCTTCTTATATGAATACATGTCACGAATGGTGTGGGGAAAGACGAAACGCTCCTTCACAGCAGCAACGCTACTTCTGAACAGGATGGAACCGAAAACGACAAGGACGGAATTTTTCAGAAAACCAGCATTTACTTCACAACTTGCTTCCGTTTCCTAGTTACCACGACAATGTAAGATAAAAAAGAGGCCTAACAGAGATGATATGCATACCGCCCACACTTGCTTCTGCAAGTTTGCCATGGAGAAGAAAAAGTCGTTAGTTTTCGTCTTGCCACCCCTCAGTTTGGAAACAAATGTCGCTTTCCTACGGTGATTTCCCTATGCAAATAGAATATTAATCATGGAAACATGCCAACAAACACCATCCGTTCACTTAGTCATCGTACTTTATCGAGTGAAATGACAGACAGCTTTCACAACATCAAAACAACACGAACACGAACTGTCCCACAGTTCCAAATATTCTCTATATTAATCGGCGGGCAGAAAGCAAATGCGTTATGGATATTTGGGAAAACACGATCCAACAAGGACGCTAGGATAACATTGCTCAATCTTAGGTTCTCGTTCAAAAGAAAAATTTATCATTAAAGATTTCGTAGCACACCCTACCCGTCCTCAGTGCTGTTCACAAAGTCGCAGATCTCCATATTTAAGCCCCAATTCTCGGTTGCTAGGATCGTCGCATTAGTGGCCAATTCTGAAAAATCACAGAAATCAACATATTCGTTTACATAAGACACCAGTACCATAATATGATTTGTATTTCATCATGTTCACGTCTTCAAAGTGGCGTGACAATTCACAAACAGAAAATTTCGTGCACTCTAGTCCTATTCTGCGAAAACATATCAACAACATTTAAGGTACTAACTCAAACATCTAATGAAAAAATACATACAAACCCCCCCCCCCCCCCCCCCAAAAAAAAAAAAAACAGCACATATAGTAACTGTAATAAATGAGTAATTTTAAGTAAAATAGGGAAAAAACTAGAAAATATTTACTGAAGTACCATTCCAGATTACCTAATGAAATGAAATTAAACAAGAATTCGAACTCAACCGCCACGATTTCTTAGCGAAATGAGGCGATCTATCCGTTAGTCTAGTGAAGTACAAGGCTTCTCTCACTTCACTGAATAAGTTTAATTACAATGAATATTCTAAACTATTTTTGTCATATATACCTAACTATTCCACAGATATCTCAATACAACATCACCTTTGCTGCAGTAAGTTTATATAAAACTAAAAATTGTGCACACTACCAAACAATGACTTCAGCGTTACAGTTGACACCACTACGAAATCTGAATTTCGCAAATAACAACACCATTCTGGATGACGCTTTGCGGTATAATTCCTAAATATAACTGCCCTAACCACAAAATCACAAACCTATTTTCCGTCCAACTGGTGTCGAAAACGGATTCCCTTGAAAGAAATCCGACACCTGTTCACCAACTTTGGCAGCGGCCTCCTTAGCCGATTCCATAGTTTTCGATACTTGCTCGCTAACGTTGCTCATCTTTAATATATTGCATTTAACACATGTATACAGAGGTCTTTAACTAAGAATATCACGATTACCATGAATGTTCACCACAAATCTGAGAGAGAATGAAGAAACACTGATGAGATGAGATTCTACGATTACACCAGTTCTCCATAGGCACGGACCCAGATCAAGAATACGAGCTAGTGGACGTAGTAGGAATTATTCGTTAAGGGCCATCAGGAATCGCCAACTAACACTTGAATGAAAGCTTTATCTACCCAAGTGTGAAACTTATGTACGAAAGCACAAGTCAATCCGACAGATACAATACTGTTAGCCCAATCACTTTACCCCTTCCATCTTAAGATAAGTGCGATGTTCCCAGGTTTTCAGGACGCCTTTTGCCGCTATACACCAACTGAGATGCGCCGCCAGACAGCTTGCACAGGATCAAGATCTTCCATATGGGAACGATCAGAGGTATAACATGAAATATTTCGTAGAAAAAATTACGCAGGAAATCCTATGCTCAAAAATCCGAGTAGAATGTATATACAGAGTTAAGAAATATATAGACAACGGTTATCAACATGAACTGGGAATCCGGTAATAGAAATATATGAACAAGGTTACAAGCTAGATAATGGCCATCTAGAATAACGACTAAAACAGCGATGAATACGAAATGCATTTGAGCGTATCTGGGCAACCCCTCGGTCTATACCCTCACTCAGACATTGAAGCACCGCAATCGATTCGCACTCTGCACCGACTTCGGAAGAAGGGCTGGCCATAGTGAACTTCAAAAGAACTCATAGATAACTATTCATAAGGAGGCTAAGAAGATGATAGATCAAATCTCTATTATCGAGTAAAGATGCTTACAAACAGTACTGCAGACTGTAAAGTGCTGAGCGCATTATTGTATGTGTATCATCGCTCGTTAATCAGTTAACCGTTCGTAACGTAGTTGATCACGTTTGGATGAGAGCTTAGAAATGTATTCATAGCAATTATCGACTAGAACTAATCGATATTAGTGGAATTAGCACTGTAATACGGCATAAAACGGGAAGCTTTCCAGTAAGACATGTCTATAATGTTTAAACGAATTGAAGGAGCTAAACGCTATGACTTAGAGAAAGATGTAGTACAACTGCAAAGGGTACGAGCGAGCTCGACGCTCGCCGCAAACACCTTTGGTCCAGAGTCTTGCAAAAATATCACGGCATCTTGTGAATGTTTTCAAATCACACCCTACCTACCATGAAAAAAGAACAGGCAGTAACTTAAAAATGACTACGAATGTAATATTTACAAGAGTGAAGAAAACGGCAATTTGTTTAGTTCATTTCTCTCTCTCTCTCTCTCCCTCTCTCTCCTCTGTACCAGTAGCACCGCTATCGGAGATACCCTGTCACACCCGCGCCATAATCACCAACTTGACGTCGTTATCGATTAGTTCCTTGATATTAGGTTCCTGACTGATGACAACACTATCGATTAAAATGAAGTGGTAACTTTAATTACGTTACAACTTCACATTCAAGTAATATTAAAGAATAGAGTATTTAATAAGGTACAATGCAGTGTTAAGTTGAGAAACGGAGAAAGCACGTTAATCGATTAAGAACAACCAGTTACACAGAGCGTTTTCCGTGTTTTCCTCTGACTTACGGATACAGTGGACGTTCTATCACAGTAAATCCCCCTAATATAACCTTAATAGAGTAGCCCTGTGTGTAAACTCAAAGCACAGAAGAGGATTCATAGGATGATATGGACCTCAGCTTCTAATTTTGTTTTTTGATTACATGTGGAAACATATGTGTATATATGTACACATATATACATATATACATATATATACATATATATATTCCGTGTGATAGGTGACTAGAGCGAGAAAACTTAACTAGAGCAATCATTCTGCCGGTAGTTCAGTGGAAACGATCAAAGCAGCTTGCTAAGAAAAGTGTTCTTGACTGACTATCTATTGTAGTCTTTATCATCTTCATTCATTGGAACCGTCCTCCACCTCGGAATTTCAACTTGACGGGACAACGAACAGCCAAATAACTAGGACGATCAGCTTTGGACAATCGTTACGGATCAATTCGTGAATGGAGAAGACGAAAACGTTGAAAACGTAGTCAAGGCTGAGCAAAAAACGTATGATGAAGGAGATGAAGATGGAGATGAAGAAGAAGAGGAAGAGGAAGAGGAAGAGGAGGAAGAGGAGGAAGAGTAGGAAGAGGAAGAGTAAGAGGAGGAAGAGTAAGAGGAAGAATAAGAATAAGAAAAAGAAAAAGAAAAAGAAGAAAAAGAAGAAGAAGAAAAAGAAGAGGAGGAAAAAGAGAACGGCAATATTTAAATCGCTTATTTCCTGCAGTTTTCTTTATCTTGTCTTCTAAGTGACTCTAATGCACTAACTATGAAAGCCATAAGAACATGGAATATCCTTAGTCTATAATAAGAACTTAAATCAATGAATATGACAAAAACTAAAGAGTTAATTGTAACTGGTCATCCCCACGAGTCTTAGGCAGAGGGAATTCGTACGTACGATGAGGCTTCCCGTTACCAAAATTGGACTTTCAAACGAACGTTACCAACAAGAAGAACATGATAGTAATCCACTTGACAGGTGATATCCAACACAGCTGATGGGCAAAAATGATGGTGAGTGAAGTGACGGAACAACAGAAACACAAATCACTCGACATGTCCACGCCAATGTGTCAACTATACAATTGTTTGTTTTGTCGCCGCTAATCTCTGTACTCGAGTGACCACTTCAACCGAGCCGACTTCTATTTATGTCGACGATCCCGACATGTAAGAGTCCTGATTCACATATTCATATCGGCTGACGTCTATATTAGTCAGGTAAGGACAGCTACTTGTCGTCCACGTTGCCAATGGATCAAAGCGTGGCCAACGGCGATTTGCCACGCGTCGCGGCATCGCGAGCTGCGCGACCAATCAACAGCCGGGGCGGAGCGTCCGTCGGCCAATCGGATGACTCCACGGTGTGCCGTCACCACGCGGCCCTAACGAGACAAAATGTCATTCATCGGGGACGCAATGTTCAAACTCGCTTGCCTTTTCCTGCTTGTTGTCTCCGGATTCGCTGTCGACGTTGACGAAGAGGAGAATGTGCTCGTCCTTACTAAGGTAAGTACTGTCCAGTGCTTTAGTGCCACTCTCTATGTTCTCAACAGTCCTACCAGTACTGAAAGCCTAGTGGATAAGTGCCTTAGCAGCCTCCCAACGATTTACCACCTCGTCGTGGCTGGGAGGTGTTCCTGGGCATCGTACTGCGATCTACAGCCGGGGTTCGTACCCCGGCAGGGGCTCCGAAGCTGAGAAGGAGTCCGGCGTTTCCATCAGGAAGCCTAGCTAAGAGTAAACCAATACCAGAATCCTCCACGGTCCTGGTATCAGAGTCGCATGGTGGCAAATCTTCCTCTGATCCACAAGGGCTGCGAATGCCTGTCGTGGTGACGACCTGGGCAGACTTTGGTTAGGCTGTCCTCGGGATTCCAGGGAACCACAATGGCTCAACCAGCAAATCTCCGGAAATTGGTGATTATGCTGGGGTCCGCAGGACTAGTGAGGACGGGCCGTTCAATTATGAAGCATCTATTAAGTAAGCCTTAGCAGCTCTTCTTAGCACTTTGTTTCTTCATCTCAGAACATCACCGAAATTGGCGTCCAGCCGTTTCTTGTAATAACAGGCTCTTAAAGAATCTGACGATTTGTCTCCATCTTGAATTTCTAGATGCAAAGAATCTCCTATATACCTTGTCAGTTACCTTGACAGTGGGACATTTGACTGTTCGTGTTAAGGAACATGTGCTTGGAGCACCTTTGGATTACGTTATGTCTCAAGAATTCATAGTCGTAAAGGAATCCTTTTATAGGACAACTTTGACGAGGTTATCAACGGTCATGAGTTTGTGCTTGCCGAATTCTACGCTCCTTGGTGCGGTCACTGTAAGGTTCGTTCGCGACGTTTCTGTTTATTCATTTTCTTTCCTTCCTTTTCTTCTCCTTCAATATTTGGTTGTGTTATTTTTGTTTCGTTGATCCGTGATAAATTTAGGCGCTTGCCCCTGAGTATGCGAAGGCAGCAACCCAATTGAAGGAGGAAGGTTCAGCGATCAAGTTAGCGAAACTGGATGCAACCGTCCATGGTGATGTTGCAAGCAAGTTCGAAGTTCGCGGATACCCAACCCTAAAACTGTTCCGCAATGGAAAACCCAGTGAGTACAATGGTGGGCGCGATGCTGCATCGATAATCGCTTGGTTGAAGAAGAAGACCGGACCAGTTGCGAAGACACTAATGACTGCCGATGACGTCAAGTCCCTTCAAGAGGAGGCGGACGTCGTCGTTATTGGGTACTTTAAGGTTTGCATTACTACTTTTACTGACTATATCACGTAATAATTAAGGCATTGCCTACGACCCGTGTAGTAGCGTTAAGTATCTTCGTCTGTCGTCTTTAGACGATTCCACTACTTTTCCTATAGAGAGGTCTCCATCATCATTGTTTTCATTTCTTATAGGCATGTATACATCCAGATATCATTTGTATAAGCAGCTGATTTCATTCGTCCTCATAGTGACTCAGGATTAGTTATGCTAGCATAAGTCCGTGTGAGATGTTTTATCGTTAGGGCTTAGATTATCACCGCATTGTTTTTAGACTTGGAAGTCATCGAAAACCGCGAGATTCTTTTTGATTTCACTCGGGTTTAATATCTCCTTTTTTAGAACGTCGAGGACGAGAAAGCAAATGTTTATCTAGAAGTTGCCAGTGGAATAGATTCTATTCCGTTTGGAATTACCTCTGAGGATGCTGTCAAGAAGCATCTTGAGCTCAAGGACGAGGGAATCGTCCTTCTAAAGAAGTTTGACGAAGGACGCGCCGTATTTGGCGAGAAGCTCAACGTCGACAACCTTAAGTCTTGGATCCAGGCTAACCGTCTGGCACTCGTTTCAGAGTTCACCCAGGAGACCGCGGCTGTCATTTTCGGTGGTGAGATCAAGAGCCACAATCTCCTCTTCGTCTCAAAGGATTCTAGCGAGTTCGAGAAGTTAGAGACCGAATTCAAAAATGCAGCCAAGCAATTCAAAGGCAAGGTCCTTTTTGTTTACATTAATACTGACGTTGAAGACAACGCTCGTATCATGGAATTCTTTGGTCTTAAGAAAGATGATTTACCAGCTGTGCGTCTTATTTCACTTGAAGAGGATATGACAAAATTCAAGCCAGACTTTGTCGAAATAGACACTGAAAATATCGTCAAGTTCACCCAGTCATATTTGGATGGAACTCTCAAGCCTCATCTTATGTCCGAGGAGATTCCGGAAGACTGGGATAAAGCCCCCGTTAAGGTGCTGGTAGGGAAGAACTTTGACCAGGTGGCACGCGACAATACAAAGAACGTCCTTGTCGAGTTCTACGCTCCATGGTGCGGCCACTGCAAACAACTTGCTCCTACCTGGGATAAGCTCGGAGAGAAGTACGCAGACCACGAGAATATCATCATTGCTAAAATGGACGCAACCGCTAATGAAGTGAGAACATTGTTTTCATCATTAATTAACGTAGATTTGTGCGAATTGGGCATTGTTCACATTACAGGTCGAAGATGTAAAAGTGCAGTCATTCCCGACGATCAAGTTCTTCCCAGCTGGATTGAACAAAGTTATCGACTACACCGGTGACAGAACTCTTGAAGGGTTCACGAAATTCCTCGAAAGCGGTGGCAAAGAAGGCGCAGGACCGTCTGACGACGAGAAGGCCGCTGAGGAAGCTGAAGAGGAGGGTCATACTGAACTCTAAGCATTCGCTACTGTCATCCTGGGGTCGTGCATTTAGGCGACCTGTTGTTGTTACAGTTAATTTATTTGGTCTAGTAATCACCCCTGTACGTGTGATTGAAACATTGCCTTCTTGTATATCCGTTTTTTCCTCTTTGTCGATTGTGATCGTTGAGTGAGGTGAATTATACTAAGATATCTATTGTCTATTTCATTGCACCACTGTGTATTAATGAGCTCTGTTTTGATAAACATAACAATCATCAACGTCATTGAATGAGAAACGATGATTTGCACAAGTATTTGGTTCCAATTTAGTTTGGAATGAAGTGTAGTCATTTAGGAAGTATTAGGTGGTACTTCGGAGGATGGTGCTTAATTATTACACAGACATCTTTGGAGGTTGTTATACAGGACCGTTTTCTGGACACAAATTATTGGATGTAACAGAAAAATTTGAGACTTTGTCACTACCTTTCATTCGGAGATAAGTTATTTTTCAAATGGGGATATATTACGACTGGTGTAGAACACTACCAAGTGGTAGTAGTGTTTGATGAAGCCTATGTAAGCTCGTTAAATGTGACAGAGATCAGCTGTACGACACGCAGATATACGTATGGGATATACTGTGTGATACCACAAGCTGTCATCACGCGAGATCAGGATTTCCACACTTTATCGAGGGACCTCTGGACGTCTCTGCCGAAACACTCGAGAAGAGAACCATTTTCAACAGCAGATTGATTCAGTTAGAATGGTGGTTGAATATCGGAGTTGTTTTAATAGACGATAAATATATTTTTACTGTGCTACTATGACCTGTTGCGGAATGACCTGATGAGATAGAAAATATGCTTTATTGCCTCATAAACCGAACCCTTTGACAACTTACATACGATCAGCGTTTAGACTGGACAGAAAAAACAAGATCATTCTCTAGAACTAGGATATTTAACTGGCAAAAACTACTGGTACTACTTAGTCCTATAGCAAGCACAAGCACTAATCGTACTCTTCAGTATCTTCCATGGCTTCGGTATGGTAAATGGAAGTATGCTTAGCGAGAATACGAAGTAAAGGTCGAAGTTTCAGCCACCATTGATCACATGGTAGACGCTTCTCGAAGTCGGTTTCTGCCGCTAGTTCTTCCACGGGAGTGAAGACCTTGAATATGTCTTTTTTGGTAACAAAGCGAAACATTTTTCTACAATCGACAGCTAAAAATTTAGAAGGCTAAGAATATCAGCGAGTCAACAAAGCATATGCTCTGACTCCGGAACTTTAACTACGGATAAAATTATCTCATTCTCCGTGCATCTCAGAAGATTAAAGAACTACTAGGAAAATAAGAATTATAGAAATAGCTACCACGCGTCTTCCGGTCAGACCGAGTAGTGTCGCTGTTTCAGGGGTTTTTGCTGAGACAACGCCATCTACCATTGAATCCTGAAGTCGTATATTCCAATAAAGTATACTAATTTAAATAATTGCGATTCACATGTGCATCAAAATGGGTGGAAAGCCATTTCCTCACCTTTATCTGCGTGATGATATATTCTAGGGCTCTAGCAGCTAACTTCGTCCCCATGTTACGATCGAAAGGTGTTGGGCTACCACCTTGCTGAGCATGACCAAGGATGTTAATACGAGTTGAGAACTATAAAAACAGCCGATTAAAATACAGAGTAGTCTGTCGAAAATTCTTTGATAAGTAGATAACCACCATAGAAAGTTTTAGAGTCATACTTCGACAGTTATTTTTATCAAGTAATTGGAAACGGAAGAGCGCATGTGGCACAGTGGCCGGAAGCGCCCTGGAACACATGTGGAATCGATCTCCGCACCGATGACCCAGCAAGCCTTCCATCCCTCTGGGGTTGGCAAAATGGTACCAAACTTGTCTGGGAGGATAGCAGAACTGCCTCGATGCGTCGGTAGGTCACCATTAGTCATTGTAAAGGCCAGATATGCATCCAGCCACCTCCAACGAGGCTTAATGAAGTTGAGTGCATGGCGCATCCCAGAGGGATTGGTCAACGCCGAAAGCTTTTTTTAATTATACAATTTCATCACTTAGTTATATCACTAACTTTAATGGACTACATAAACCAAAGCCTGCAACTTAAAGTCCAAATTCGTAAAATAATATCAAAACAACTGGGGTCTAATCAAGTACAAATGTTATAATATCAGTGTTTCTAGTGGACAAAAAGGTCTAATCATTAATACAAATACCACTATCTATTCTCTGACAGTTATGTTATTTCACTTACAGCAGCCTCCCTCATTCCGACAATCTCACTTCATATAACGTCGTAAACGCAACCACTAGTTTGTTGCACAACACAAGATCACAAATTCGACTTGTTATCACAATTCAGGGTAGTGCGTGTAGCGCGGTAGCTACAGATGCCCTGTGATGGGCATGGTCGTGTGCTCCATCTCCTTCCTCAGGCTAAGCCTAAGGTAAGATTTCCATCACTACAGTGTTGATAAATTGGTAACAGACTTCTCAGGTGAAGTGGCCCTTAGTGCAAGTGCCTCAGTCATCCATGCAAAGGAAATAATAGTATCGAAAATGCAAGATTTTTATTATGAACGAAGGCGACCGATACCGAACAACTCGAGAGAACACAGAAATACTGAATGTTCACCAATGAATCGTAACGAGGTGACCACGAGTGGTTTGGCAGGATCGACAACGACTTGCATAGGTGTCGCACAAGTTTTTCCGAAAAAGTGGCACACATCTATTAAAAACTTGAACTAACTCTCTTCAGAAATCACGAAACAAGCCCCAGCGCGGTTTGCGAAGCCTCCTGTAGTTGTTTGATAGTTGGGAAAATATTTCCATCTTTTGATGAATCGTGCTGGACCACATTGCAGTTAATGATTACTTCATTTCAATGATTGCAGCAGTTATTGGTAGTAGTTCACTCTCAGAAGAGTCTGAACAACAAGCCGTTTAGCTTGAGAAATCCTTATTAGCTCAACACCCTCTAGCCATGATAAGAAGCTAAACCATTCGGAGAGTGTGGTATATGACACCATCTAACGAAAGGAATCCTAGCGTAGGTGCAACAACGTTCGCTCAACCATAACTAAAGCAGGCCAGCACCTAAAAAATTAATCAGGACAAAGGTATACGTGGAAATGCATACTATGCATGCGTTTGGTGATTTGGTGAAATCTCCAAGGATTTCGTTAGGATGTTTTCTTATATCAGCCATAATCTGCAGGCCATGCGTTTTGTGATTACTATCTATTCATATTTTTGCCTAACAGTTCAAACAGGTATGCATTTCACTTCCTTCGGAACCTGCACGATTATCAAGTCTTCGTCCAGAGATGTGATATCTTAGGATGAGAGAACACTACACTTTTGAAAACATGAAAACGGATAACCGAAGGAAACGTCCCGAGAACACCATGCTTTAGAATAAACACATAAAAAATAAAGCCCTCGGCGTTGATCAACCCCTGAAGGATGCGCCATGCATTCGACTTGTTTAAGCATCCTTTAGAGGTGAATGAATGCATATCTGGCCATTACAATGACTCGTGGTGGCCTACCGATGTATTGAATCAGTGCTGCCATCCTTCCAGACAAGTCTGGTACCAATTTGCCAACTCCGGAGGAACGGATAGCTTGGTGAGCCAGCTACGCGTGGCTCGATCCTATGAGTATTGCAGGGCGCCTTCCACCACTGCGCTACACGCGAATAATCACATTGGGTAGAATCTTGTTCAAAAAATGCGACGAAATTCTTTCACGTCGCCAAAATGCAACTTATTTTGTAAATAATTTCTTAGTAGCTCCAAATTTCTGTAGCGACTGATCTAGTCATTGATCGATAGGGAAATCGACTGGACATGAATGTGAAATTGAAAGCATGACCATAATATTAGGCAAAATCTGATTATCAAACATATGAACCTGACTTACGACAACCAGTCATTAAATATCTAAGCTCACCTCGCCTTTACCTTCCTCGGCAAACAACTGCTTAACGAATTCCGTTGTAAAATTCTTATTGGCACATTCATTGCGAACAATAAGGTAACGCTGAACTCCTTGAGCCATTTTGGCGGCAATAACCTGATAATTGAGTAGATAAAAAGAAAACTGGAGAATTTTTGTACACTCACTTCTACATCCTCAATAATGTCTTCTACGGTGAACTTCTCCTCGTAGATATAAGCATTGTCAGCACCTGAGGCGAGAGCAGAAAGCGTGGCGAGATAACCGCAGTACCCACCCATCGTCTCAACGATAAACACTCTACAAGTAAAACTTTCAACACTTTATTACCCAATCCTTATGTGCAACACTGAAAGAATGAATTACCTCCGTTTGGTTCCTGTAGCTGATTGTTTAATCTTGTCAATCATACTGCAGATTTCATTCAGGGCAGTATCCGAACCAAGAGATAAGGAAGTACCTCAAACATTGGTTTCCATATGTTATTCATGTAGCACTGAAAAAATATGTGAACTAACCGGGAACGTTGTTGCTAATAGTGCATGGAATTACACACAAAGGTATGCAGAATTCAGGGTACTTGTCCCGGTTTTTCGACAGGATTAGGGTTGAATGGTAGGCCTGAAATGCAAAACGTTCCATTAATCATATGCCAATCGACAACTAGCAATAGAATAGTGAAGAATGCACAATGACATCAAACGTCGGCTCGAACAAAGCAGACCTTACAATACCGATACTAGCCGGCTGTCAAGCCCATAAAACATAACCGTTTCTACTCCGAAAAACTCATAGTATATAATTAGCGAAAATAAACAGTACTCATTAAATATTTGTAAGCCTTGGAGGGTGCATGTGGCGCAGTGGTAGGAGGCGCACTGCAGCACATACGAGGGATCGATCCCTGGCCCATGACCCAACAAGCATTCCATCCTCCGAGGTCGGGAAATTGGTTCCAGACTTGCCTGGGAGGCTAGCAACACTGGTTTGATACATCGGTAGGCCATCACGAGTTATTGGAAAGGCCAGATATGCATTCAATCACCTCCAACGATGCTTGATGAAGTTGAATTCATGATGCATACCTCAGGGATAGATGAACGCCGAGAGCTTTATCCTTTTACAACCCTTCGAGTTCTTCCCAGCAGTTTCCCAAATTTAAAAGAAAATTCAACATTTCGAAACCTCTTTTTGTGTTGGGTGACCAGAGTTCACCCATAATGACCGCCCTAGAATACTTTAACAAGGCTAGCATAGAAAAAAATAATTGAGTTTGATATACATCAGCCTCGGTACCCATGTCGACTATGTCGGGAACCAGACAACCAGTAATGGTCGATCCAATCTAGGATTACATACAATGTGATTGGAGCTGAATCATAGGTGCACATCCACGACAAATTGGAAGATACTTTTAACTTTACGATTATAACACTGAAACTGTACATTCAGAAGCCGATTCTTACGCTCTATAAAGTACTGCGGATCAGATCAAGATTACCGTGCTCGTAGTACTATAGACCAAGAGCAAGAAGTGTAACATACGCCAATTAAATGACAAGCCCACTTTTACCTATGTAGAGAAGAACCCGTCAGGAAATGGGATATAGGTGGCATTGGCCAAGCACCCGTTACCTACTATGTTTACTCAGAAGGCAACCCATCACATTATCTGGCCATCTTCTATCTTCAACTCTTAAACCTTCAAATCAAAAGAAGACCGATATCATTAGCGCTCTGCCGTGAACCCATTGATCTAATCAAAGCATATTAAAAGTGTTCCAAAATTAGTCTGAAGAAGTGATCACTAACGAAAAGTCCTTCAATTGATGATGCTAAAGACTTCGACGTACGAATAAGAAAGGCCATTGGAAGTCATATAGTATACGAAAACCTTGAATCTTCCTGTTCACTACACACTTCTTCAATGTAAACTCATGCTGGACATTGAAGTCGTCACAAGTCATAAAGACACGTAGATGGCACTTCCTTGACAGTACAGCAGTGCAACTTTATACTGGATGCGATTACCACTTCATTACGAGCAGTCGATTCACTCATAAACCAGAAAATATCTGTTCTAATCGTCAGTAAAAAACGAAGTAATTGGAAATGTGTTCGGGCATCCATAACTTGTGAATACAAACAGTTCGACTAACCAATTAAATACCTAACTATTTTTAAATTTTAAATTAGATTGAAGAAATAGACGCAACTGCAGCAGCCGCTAACATGAACCACTCATTTCCGTGCACCACCGTGTCCTATTAGACGATTAAGATACGAGGTTCAACCATAAAAAGACGAAAACAACGAAAGGTGAACCTTGAGTTCAAGAAAACCAGCGTTCCAACTTGGCACCGTGACAAACTTTTATCATACTAGGAAATATGAATATGCTAGTCGTTTTTATTCCAACCAACAAATCCGCAGTGAACTGAAACGTGTGCTTAATATTAAACGGATGTACTGTTTCAATGCAAGGTAAATATACAAGTGCTGTATTCTTTTGAGTGGACTCGCACGTTTTTAACATTTTAATGAATGAAAACTTTCAACGGCGTCGTAGCTAGAACTCAAGGTCCCGAATGTGCTAGTAAATAAATAAAGATAGAGCTCTTGGCGTTGATCAATTCCTAAGGGATGCGCCATGCGTTCCACTTCATTAAGCATCGTTGGTGATTGAATAATGCATATCTGTCCTCTACAATAACTCGCGGTGGCTTACTGATGTATCGAACCAATGATGTTATCCTCCTAAACAAATATGGTACCAATTTGCCGACCTCGGAAGGACGGAAAGCTTGGTGAGGCACGGGCGCGGGGATCGGTCCCATATGTATTGCAGAGCGCCTCCGACCACTGCGCCACACGCGCCCGTGGATGAATGCGCTAGGAAGGAACAAATCATAAGGGCGTTTCATAGAAAAGTTCCACGTCATTGTGTAGAATGTACAACTCACCAACTTACTACCAGTTATTTTTCATCGGACTGACAATATTACTACGTAACGGTACACCATAATAACGCTACCCTAGCAATAACTACACGGATATTCAACTTTCCTAAACAATTACAAAAAACTTCACTTATATAAAATAAAGTAAATTCTTAACTATCTGTTATAGCTATAGCCATGCGAAAAGCAAGGACTGGTACTAATGCATTCGAATTTTACAGAGTTCATAAAAAACGGTCCGCTTAAGTCAAAATGAAAAAATTACCTCGAACCCTCCGACGAGCAGAAGTGCCTGTACATTATGCTTTCTAAGCTGTTCAGCTATTACCGGAATGTTTTTCTCGTTCGGAAGTTGTTTCTGTGTGCCAAGGAATGAACCGCCGTACATCACCCAATTCGTCACATCACCCCATTGGAATTTCTGTAAGAAGAAATTGATTGCAAGTGCAATATACTGCAATGTCTATCACTCCTACCTTAAAGGCTCCATTCGCTAGGCCTTCGAACGAATCTTCAACGCCATACACAGTACAGTGATGGTACAAAGCCATTCGTACAAAAGAGCGGACCGCAGCGTTCATGCCTTGGATGATGAAGATAAGCGAATATTTCAATCAACCTCACAATTTCTAGGGTGCACCTCCAGCAGGAGCTCCAACATTCATGACGGCGACATTGAAATTCTGTCCACCAGAAAGGTTATCCTTCTCGACTGTACGCAATTTTGTTAACAATTTGTAAGTTTCGAGATTTCGCTGGAAGCTTCGCCCACGCAGTTTCACAGCTAATTCCCAATCCTTTTCGTTCATCGCTTTTTGCACCTGCAAGTGTATGAAGTCAGTGAATGGCGATGAATAGCAACCCATGAAAGGATCGATTTTACTAAATCCATGAACAATGGTAGGCCTCAAAGAAGAAGATATGAGACTTATGAAATGATAACGATTGTTAGAACTAGAGAGATTCGTTGTGGCAACCTCCTTGAAATAAAACTAGGTTGAACGCCAATTTGTGCTCCCGAGATCAATTCCATTGACGGGTGATTGCTAATGGCAGTGTTAGGTGGAAAAGTAGCTGAGAGAAATGCAAAGGGCCTCCGTGCTGCTGTGTGTAGAACGCGAGTCCCGGAAAGGGTAATCGCGGTTCGATTCGGCCCGGGGTCCAAGTTCTGCGAAAATCTCAACATCGTTGTGGTTGTATTTCACATAAAATATTGCAGTTTCGACTTTACGATAAACTATACCTAAGGGTTACAAACAAGGTCCGCATTTCCTGTCATTTTGAGAGAAAAAGTTTCTCAACTAACCGCTTGAGTTCGTTCCACACATTGCATCAAAGGCACACGAACCATTTGGTTGCCATCAATGGAAATGACGCATGGTTCAGATTCCTTAAAAAAGGCTAACATCTCATATTTCCACACCTAAGATGTTCGATTTGCATTTCGGACAACACCTCATTCATTTCCATAAGGGCAAGCACAGCCTCGGCACCCATTCTGCAACCAAGAAGACGATCAAAAGCAGATGGTGAACCGCCACGCTGGACATGACCTAAGACGGTAACCTAAAAACCTTCTGATGAGTTACTATCTACGTGTTCATACAACCCCATTAACGCAGTCGACAGAGGAACAAGCTTTATTTAGTCTGGCAACAACTTGTTCTCTAGCCTTAAACGCGTCGTCGATATTTACGTACCCTGGTGTCATAATGCAACGTATTAGCAACGACATTTTTTACATCCTCAGCAGAAATTGGAGTGCCATTTCGGTCAATTGCTCCCTCAGCAACAATGATAATGTTCAGTCGTTGACCTTCCGCACGCATCTGAAGTTAAAACCAAAAATGATGAACATTCGGACAAAAACGTTTTTGTCCCTTAAGGAAGGCTTTCCACCAAAACATAACCTCTATTTCCCGTTTCACAAAACCTACCTCTTGAAGCTTCTTGCACAGAATATCATTCCAGTGCACTGGAGGAGGCCATTCGGGGATGAAACAAAAGTCAGCTTCAGATGCTAAGGCAGCAACTAGCGCAAGGTAACCGCAGTGCCGTCCCATAACCTTAACAACGAAAACTGAAGCCATATGGTTTAGTAGATATGGGCTCAATCACCCACTGCCAACCTCGACAACAAATGAACGTTGGTGACTTTGAGCAGTAGCAACTACTGCATCAATCGATTCTATGATACGTTGTAGCGCACTGTCAGTACCAATGGTCATGTCAGTTCCTGAAATTAGGGCATGGTAAAAAAAACGTCTGTTTGGAAGAAAACTTACACGTCGTTTCACATAAACAATATAATGGAATCAAATATAATGGAGTGTTCACACTGCTTAAGACAGAAGGAATACATTTTCTCCATGGTTAAGTGGCGAAATGAGTGATTCATGAACTTGTCCAAATACTCACCGCAAAAATCGTTATCGATTGATCCAACAAGACCTACAATCTGGATATTGGGATGATTCTGTGCGGTTTCGGCTGTGATCTAAAACAAATGACATTAGATTAAAACCACCTAACATAGCAGCAACCTACCTTCTTCGTCTCCACAAGCTCCTGGATAAGTCCAGGCCACTCTTTTCGAAACATGTTTGCACCAGTAAGTGAACCATCTCCACCGATACATACCAAATTTGTGATACCTTTCTCAATGAGATTGAAGGCTGCCTTAGAAAACAAACAGTCAAAAACTACTTGACGAATACACCACATCGACTGTGTATTTAGTAGTAATATAATACAATTCTACTACACACCTCTTATGGACAATGAACACCACATGAACACAATCTAGCGTTGTTCATGGGTAGTCTTTTCATTCTAAGTGAATTTTTCCGACCATTAGAAGATAAGAACCTTTCGAGAATTAAGCGTGACATACAGAACAGAAAATTACTTAAAAATTGAAACAAGGACAATCTAAGAGCAACGATATTCGACAAGAATCGCACAGCATTTTTATTAAATCTATCCTTATGATGGTAAAGAAGTTATGGTATCTCCAGAGACACACAGCAATCCAGTACAAGCTCTGCTTGCATCTGACTCTGTTACAATATTACCAACAGCTCGTAGTGCTGCCGTATGCATCATCACATCATTATGACGAAGCCAATGTACAAGTGATGGAACTATTCCACTATCCTCAAGACCGACTTTCTGTTAACCTCGGCATCGATTGATAATTCGATGTTTTTCTTCAATAAGTAGGCACAAGGTTGTTATTATAAAATTTATTAGGATACAATAGCTGACGTTTCGGAGGTTTCGTCTTCTTCAGAGCCGTTTATTTGTTGTAAATACTTAAGTTAGTTGGCGGATAGCAGCCACACAAAGTAATACAGTTCTCGCTCATGCATCACTCCGAGCACGAAATCGCCGGAACGTCAGCTATTGTATCCTAATAAATTCTATAATAACAACCTCGTGCCTGCTTATTGAAGAAAAACATCGAATTATTCCACTATTGGTGAGCCAATGGATTGCCTCGTTACCTCCATCTGTAAGATACGGCAGCGTCCAAACAGTTCCGATAAGGATATTTTGATCAACATGGTGAAACAGCAAGACTAACGTTCTGGTAGTATTGTTTTCATTATTTCTGGTGCAGGTCTTTGGAGGGAATAAATTGACAATAACCCATGTTACGATGCACAAAAAGGAAAACAAGCGGTGTGTTGGGTGCAATAAAACCAAGAAGTAATGGAGGTATATCACGCTGAATGCAATAGTTTCGAAATGGTGGATCATCACCGATGATGTTACCGAAAGCTCAAAATGCCTGCTCAATCTAAAGGCATTTTTTAAAAATATTCACTATTTACTGCAAGATCAACAGGTTCCTAAAGGCATACGGTACCTGGAAATTAAAAACTGTCGCTACAGATACAGACAGAAATTCGAGATGAATCTATGAAAAGCGAGTAAAATACAACCACAACGTTGCTGAGATATTTGCAAAACTCTGGACCGCAGGTGTTTATGGTGGGGAACGAACGCGCTATTA
>UYYA01000677.1:0-38599 GCA_900624975.1 Angiostrongylus costaricensis | reverse complement strand
ACGATGCTGATGGTGGATATATAATGATAATGTCCGGTGGTAACAACTTGTATTTCTTCCGGACATACATCATTGCGGACGTCGTGCAGAAGTCGGTGTTTCATCAGCTAGCACTGATATTGATACTGATATTTCGAAATATTACTACGCTTTGTGCCAGCTGATAAAACACCGACTTCTGCACGATGTCCGCAGTGATGTATGTCCGGAAGAAATACAAGTTGTTACCACCGGACATTATCATTATATATCCACCATCAGCATCGTGTATAAAAGGGCATCACTGAGTGAGGATGCCTCATTCGAGAAGATGGATCACTGAGGAAGACCTGGCTCGACACGAAGGCGAAGCTGCAACGTCGAGACGAACAACAATCATGGACCATCGACTCGGATCATCGGCACCGAGGAAGACGAAGACGTCGAAACGTTAGCCGAAAATAAATATATTTATCAACCTCGTGCAAGCTTACCAAGAAAGAATGCATATTGATTAGTCACACCGAGGTTGAGGGAAAGTCGATTTCGAAATATGTATGGTCCGTTATCGCTTTCGGTTTCATGTCGACCATACACTCAACATCGAACGTACTTGTTTGTGTAACGTGTTTTCGAAGGCAGGGATTTTATTTGCATTTTATGTGGAAAGGTTAAGATCGTCCAAATAAGTCTGCTTTTTTGGCCTGAGTGTCGAGATGATTACAGCAGGGCAATGTCCTTTAATTTCTAAACAGTCAAAGCAAATGGGAACACTTATCCAATTAGAAGTCCTATCTTACCAACAATAATCAAAGCCAACAATTTTGTTCTTTATTCTTAATGAAGAAGAAAATCCTAAGTATTGGGTGAGAATAAATTTCTTGGGTTAACTCTATTAAACCTCGCTGAGATAGCTGAACGCACATTTGGAATATACAATTGGGTAGGCTTCCGATGTGATTGGGCAATGTTTTAATCACCACAGACTAGTTTGGTACCAGTTTGTCGACTCCATGGTGACGGAAGGCTTTTTTAGCCCTGGAATAGAGATGTGGGAGAGAACCATGTATTTATTGCAGAGCACATCTAACCACTGCTCTTCAGGCCCCACACGTTTTGTACATGGCATGTTAACTAAGATGTACCCTTATTTTTTCGCACTGTACTTTTTTTTTACTGGAATTCCAAGAAAGTAGCAGTAGTTTTTTTTTCAACAACAACTTGTTAGGAGCTGACACATTTCTGGACGAGTTCAATAAAAGAATACACAGGTTTTTCCTCTCGCCATTTATTTGCCTTATCAAGGAAGCGGTCCGAAGATGTCTTTTTTTGGAGCAAAGTAGTAGTTTCGATCCATACGCTGAAGTTTTCGAAGAACGTCACATCCCCTGACTAAGGTATTCATTGAAGTGGAGTATTTCATCGAGTAATCAGAAACAGTTGTCAAATTTCTAAGCTCGATATAAGGTGACCGATCTGCTTGTTACTAAAATAGGAAACAGGTGGCTGTGCAATCGTTTTTGATACTGTCGTTACAGAAGCGCTGCGAAAGCGAATGTCCCACGATGTACTCGTTGGTCACAATAGTGGAAGCGACGACGACTTAACAGAATTTCAAACAGATGAAGTAAGAACGATAAACGAATTTGAAGAAGACTTGTTAAGTCGTTACATAAGGCTAAGTTCTTTCAAGTCCAAATTCGTCTTGTAAAAGAAGCTTAAAATCACGACCAATTCGATGACAGAAACCTTTTATGTGACATAGACAACTTCTTCCGTTTACTAAGCTGGATTAGTACGCAAGAAAACAACTAAACCTCTCAAGGGTAGCCTTATATCATTTGAATATCTACAAAAGACCCATTGAAAATGCAACAGATTGTTCTAAGTACTTAAAAAGAACTCATTCCATTGAATGTTTCTTTTTTTCTACTTCATTACTTGCTAGTCAATTCATCTGTTTTTTATATTAATAGATGTTGCCGTCAAGATTTGATGGAAAGACTACTGCCACTTTGTCTACATCACAAGGTACAATGACAATATCACTCGATCCACAAGCGGTATTCAGTGAATTGCACGGCGTCTCATCGTTAGCAGAGGTGAAACAAGTTCATTAGTGAAAAAAATAAATAAGTAAACATTACACCAATACTTAATGTAATAACTTTGCGTAGTGGCTAGAGTTCACTGCAACACACACGTGGTTGTTGGTTCGACTACGCGCCCCTGGTTAACCGAGTCTTCCATCCCTACACGGTTGGCAAATTGGTACCTGCCTTCTCTGGGGCAACAAAAACATGGTATGACACACAGTTGGGCTTCTAAAAACCATTGCATAAGCATGGTGCCTTTAATACCTCTGCCATGTTTATTGGAGTTGAATGAATGAAGTCTTCCTAAGAGCTTCATCAACGCTGAGTCCTTTATCCGTTTTATCCTTTAACTTATTACCAGATTATGTGTCTGTAATGAGTTAATGTTCACGTAAGCAAACGTTAGAGCTCAAAATTGGAACCATTTTTCGTGATTTCTCGTTTCCCCCTAACGTTTTATCGCCTCATCGTCGCTGGGAGGCGTTCAGGGGTGCCGGGCTGCGATGCGCAGCGGAGGATTCAACCCCACAGCAAGGTCCCTCAAGTGGAGAAGAAGTTTCGCGTTTAAATTAGGAAGCCTGGCTAAGAGTAAATCAATACCAGAATCCATCACCGTCGTGGTATCAAATTAGTCGCATGGTTGCAAATCTCCCTCTGATCCACAAGGGCTTCGACTGCCTGTGGTGGTGACGACCTGGAGCAGACTTTGGCCAGGCTGTCTTCTAGATTTCAACGAACCACAATGGCTTAGCCAGCAAATCTTCGAAAAATGGAGATTATGCTGGGGCCCACACAAGCAGTGAGGATGGGGCATCCAAGTATCTAACTGTGCAAGATTTCTCGCTTTCTTTCAAAGTTTATGAACTTTCTGTTCTTAAAATAGGAGTAAAATCGCATCGAATCGCATTCAGCGTCGTCCTCGATTTGACTTCACTTCAATTGAACGCAATTGTTCTGCTCACGAAATCAGCCGATCTGGAGTCACATCGTCTCCACAAACACATGGCATTCATAGTTCTAATGAATCCACGAGTGCGAGGTAAAATAGTTTCGAAATTTTTTTTAATGTATTCTGTATGATAAAATTTAAAATAACCTTTAGAATTCGTTGTCTATCACGCAGTAGCAGTAGTGAAGGGCTTTAACACTACCGGCTTTCTGGAATCTCACCTTATGCAAAGCAATACATCTATTATGGTGACGTTATAGTCTAAAGTCTTTATTAGCACTCAGATATAGAATAAAATAAAATATTCAATGCTGCACAGATATGGAAAGCTTTACTGAATCTGAAGCTGAGATAACATGGACCGGTAGAAATGTGAACTGAGTTTGGAACCAAGCGATCTACACGAACGATAACAATATGCTTTTCAGTCTACGATATGGGCACAATAACGAACAACCACACTAGAGTCGCTGTTAGAAGTTTGCAAATAATGGCTAGTGAATTGAAATCATCGTGAAGACTAGATATCAAGTGATCCAAACGAACTGACAAATACACTGCATTCATACATACTTCGCAAAAAACGACATCTCATCTGAAATACGTCTCATCAGCAGATAAAAGCTGAAGTGAAAACAACTGCCAAAAGTCTCAAAGCTTTTAAAAAGAAGTTCCAACTAATCAAACACTCACCAACAAAACATTCGCAAGACACTCTGACATTAAGATTAAACTTCTTCCAAATTTGACAGTCTTTCGTCCCAACATTCCGTAGCACCACAAAATTCATATGCTTCTGCCTACATTTGCCATGAGCTGTAATCTGATTTGTTCCTCTCAAAGAACTTCTTTGAATTCAAGCGAAAACTATAAATGAGCTTTAAAGTAGAATTCTCAAGTAATTATACAACAATACGAAAGCATTTGCGCCACCTATAGCACCTATACAGCTCAATTCAGTACAACGCAGACAAGAAATCCATACTGTCTTATCAAATAACGAGTATATCGCCGCTTTTTCACCCCATGTCCACCGGAATTCGAGGATTCCAGTTGTAATCTCGCGAGTAAGTGATTAAGGATTCCTCACCCAAGGAGGTCGACTTCATCAAGCATCATAGAGGTGATTTAATGCATATTGTTTATGCAATGTCGGTGGTTTTGTCCTCCTAGTGAAGTCTGTTACGGATTTCTCCACCTGAGAGTAATGAAAGACTTTCTGAGCTCGGGACGGGGGATCAAACCAGAATCCAGAATTGTGTGTATCGCAGGGCACCTCTAATCATTGTTTCGCGCACCTCGATATAATATAAAATAACAAAAATGAAAAGTGGTGTACAGCTCAAAACATTTGAAATTTCTCCTTTATTCATAACACACTCTATTTCAATGGATATCTTACCAACTCATTGTAGAATGTATGTTACTCTATCCCTGGCATAGGCAATTTTTCATTTTCAGCAAACTACCATCATACAAAATATAAACGAGCATTTTTTCAACACGTCACGATTTGAGTGATTTGGTAGCCTGAAGGTATTTGAGTTTGTTTTTCTCAAAACAGCTCAGGGTTAGTAACCTAATTCCGGTTTTAGTGAAAGGCACTCCCTATTAGAAAACGAGCAAATGTGGTATAATCTCCGAAAAATAGTATTGTATAAAATTTTTTCGTCCTATTTGTATGACTCGCTTCCATATAACATGTTAATCGCAGCCCTTCTTTCATTCAACTCGTTGTCTCGCATCTGTCACTCCAGATTTCCGGACTTCGGCTGCTCCATGAGGACGATGTTTTCCTCATAGATACCGTTGAAAGCTAAAGAACCTGATTCTTCTTGGAATCCTTGGCAAATTCATCTAAGGGACTCCCAAGCCTTACTACAGGCAGTCGTCATTCACTGAGAGCCGGCGGGAGCTTTACCCACCGAAGCCTATCACCAATCTGCCGTTCTCAGAGGGACGGAAGGCTCGATTGGTCCACAGTAATGTCATACCATCTACTGTGCTTCTATTATTGAACGACATCTTCAATCACTGCTCTTTCGGCACTCCAATAATCTTCTTTGGCATTCAAAATAAAAAAAATTGGAAAATCTGCGTTGAAAGGGTTAATTAGATGAGAAGAAAATACGTTTTTCTTTAAACATACGATAATCATAGAAGTATAGGCAAGCTTTATCGTTATCACATGTAACTTCGTTGATGAATGGAGGAAAAAAGGTGTCCGGTAGATGTCGTATAGCCTGAAGGTGAGGTTTGAAAGACTTTCATAATAACTGCCGATTATTAAAGTAACACTTAGCACAATTCAAAACCGGAAATTGATGACAATGTGGTTAAGCAGCAAATTGAAAATTTAGTGCGTAAGATTGAAAAATAAAAGGGTAAAGTGTTTGGCGCCGGTCAGTCGCTTATGGAAGTGCAATGTAGAGAACCCCAATATCATGGTAGAGGTGGTTGACTCCATATTTGGAAAATGTAATGGGTTGCGGGAAACCAGCAAGGAATGAAGGAGTTGGTCGGCCCCGTGAGCAAGCTATAGTCAAGGAAATAGGAAAATAAAAAAACAGACGAAAGGATTTTTCGACACTAATGTTAAAGTAGTTAAGAAAAAGAAAAGGGCAATACTAATTTACATCCGTCTCGGCTAGTTAGCAATCCAAACATACTAAAATTCTCCAACAATCGAGTTGGCGAAAAAGCATTGAAATGAGCCTGTGAGCTGATGTTGGTTGGACTAGTTTAATGAGTCGCGAAGTATTCAGGACACTTGAAATGAATGAAATTTTGCTCGTTGAGAAACAACAAGCTGGTTCTATCGTTTTTTCAGCATGTGTATCAGCCCTTACAACTCTCGTCCTTGTATTTATGGAAACGTACCTGACATGCACCGCAAAGACGCAAATAACCGTCTTCTTCTGCACCTCGTTTATCGCACCCAAATGGCACGATATGCGACTTTCCTAAAGAATGTCAAACGTGTTAGAAATGAATAATAAAGAATGGAGAGTAAAGTGTTCGGCGTAGGGAATGTGACATGCGCTCGATGGCATTGGGTATCGTAAAGATGATTCACATACGGTAGGCCTGCCAAGTGCGAATTAGATTTCCGGTCCCATAAGTTGTTCTACTACATACCTCTGAATTGCTGATGCACAAACCCATTGGTATTAGTTCCCAGGATCGACTTTCCATTAACCTCAGCATTGGAATATGAATGCGTCGTTTTCTTGTTCAGCAATCGCGAGGTTTTTAAACAGCATACATTCACTTCCATAGAAAAACACAATACAATACAACACTAGCTGATGTTTCGGCAGTATCGCCTTCTTCAGAGCCTGGAAGGGCATACTGATATACAATCTACTAGGCCAAACGCTTCGATAACACTTATAAAAAAACGAAAAAAACTCTATGGTAATTACATGATCAACAGCTTCTCAAACAGCTCACCGGTTTTTTCGTGACTGCCAATGAGGAAGTTTAAAACAGCTGATTATAGTCGCATATGGTTGATGACTGCACCATAGACTAAAACACTAGCGCGAAAACTTTTTGAGGCTTTTTGGATAAATGCCAAAAACCCTACAATGAATAGCAGGAATGAATGCCCAGAGGTCATACGCGACCTAACCCAGTATGTTCGCATCAATTTCTGATGTGGGATGGTGCAGTCATCAACCATATGTGACTATAATCAGCTGTTCTAAACTTCCTCATTGGAAGTCACGAAAAAAGCGGTGAGTTTTTTGAGAAGCTGTTGATCATTTAATTACCACAGAGTTTTTTCGTTTTTTTATAAGTGTTATTGAAGCGTTTGGCCTAGTAGATTGTATATCAGTATACCCTTCCAGGCTCTGAAGAAGGCGATACTGCCGAAACGTCAGCTAGTGTTGTATTGTATTGTGTTTCTCTATGGAAGTAAATGTATGCTGTTTAAAAACCTCGCGATTGCTGAACAAGAAAACGACACATTCAAACCCATTGCTTTCATCTCTCACACTAGTTTCGTGCCAATTTACTTTCCGCAGAAGGATAGATAAGCTTGGTTAGCTTGGTGCGCGGCATCGAACGAAGAAACACCTGTTTACTGCAAGGCACCTCTAACAACTGCGCCACACGCATTCATTTGGAAAACTATTTAGATATCCATATGAAATACCACGCATTCCGAACCTATTAATTTCTGCCGAGGTGCTAAAATTTCGTCTTCGAGAATGAGCGGTTGATCCTTGTCTCGTGCTGGCCAATCAACCGTATTGTTCAAGAGTCGAAGAATTTCGTCCACTTCGTCCATTCTTTTCGAGCGACGAAGAGATGGCGATAGAATGGTCCGACGTGGCTCAGCACTAAAAAGCACAATATAAAGAGACTATTCTGTGCCACCATCTCTCCATGTATCCTCATTGTACAAGTTGGAAAGTGCTCCAATAACAGCTGTACCATGTATTTGCCACGTGACGATATGAAAAATGGTTCCTGATGTCTTATTTATGACAATAATTGTGCCCATGTAAAAACTCCAGTGCGAAAAAGCTTTGCAACGCTAACTATTCTAGGTATTATGTAAAAATCTCCATCTGCATTTAAAAGGATTTACAATCCTATACTTAAGCATTAAAAAAGCAGTAGCATGTGATGAACTCGATCAACTGCAAATACTCATCGCCCTCTATCATAGAGGTACTTCAGTTGCCCTTTACCTTTGAAGTAACCGCTGCAGAAAGTTTCCTTCGTTGCTTCGTTATTTTTGTACTATAGTATTTATATAAGCACACGTAATTACTCAAGCTTTGCACTGAACGGCGGAAAGCGACCAAGTTTTGCACGAAGCATGCTGGAGCTAAATATTTCCACTGCTCAGATAATATGCTGGTGATCTTATGAAGCTTTTTTGACTTACTATCTCATAGTGATGGAAGAGCGCTAATTGAAGTGGAATCATGATGAGCGGCCCAAGTGAAAAACTGAGTAAGGCATGTCAAAGTTGATAGTTAGACATCCTATTATACGAATTTATGAGTAAGCATAGCAAAGCTTATCACTTGGGCTCACTTGGGCCGCTCATCATGATAGTAAGCTCCAAAGATTTTCGAGTGAAGTTGAAAAAATTTTTAGAATGTTCGCACTTAGCACCCAAATCACTAAACCATGAGATAGGAACGACAATTATGTTGAAAAACTAAGCTCTGCTATTTCCAACACTTCACGGTGTTAAAAAAGGATAGAATGTCATTCATCCAAAAAAATATGCCCATAACCCTTATCGAAAGGCTCCAACGCAATCTCAACAAATTTGTCATGTTTCAAATACAGAGAAGCGTCGACTATGTGTTCAAAGCCTTAGTTTGGCCTTGAGCGAAGAAACTTAGATAACAAAACCTAAAAGTCTGGCAAAAATACAAAGAGGCTTGCTGGTTTGAAAAAATTCAGTTGCCAAGAAAAATACCCCTATGGTAGAACTTCCACCAACACCGAGACAATATTTTAAGAAACGTGATTTTTCTTAACATGTTCTTGCCCCGTAATATGGTGAAATCGATTAAAGGAAAACTCACCATAAACCTCTTTCTAAAATTTCGGCAGATACGTGGCTATTTAAAGACTATGATGTAAACTCCAACGTACAAAATGGTGTTGTGTAATTTCTGTAGAACGAATGGCGAGCGAACATCGCAGGTTACGTTGAGTTCCCTTAAAAGACTCGCCAAAGCTTCGACGTTGCGCGAAACAACTTCCTCACGCTGGCGATTCCGAGGAGGTTGTCGCTATGAAAGCAATATTCCCATTACGTGATGAACCGTTCGAATAGTACAAACAATCATATTAATATAGTGTCTGCTACCAACATTTATGTGCTGAAGATGCTGCTTACTTTTCACATTACAGTGAACCACAGAAAATTTCAGGAAAATTTCTGCCAACTATTTTTACAAAGCAAGGGTAATCTTGTAAAAGAAACACTTCAACAAACTTGGTAGTGATCGTGAATAGTTCGATCAAGAAACCGAATCACTCCTAGCGCATCCCATGCCATCAACTCTGGATTGTAAGTGCCTCTTTGCTTGAGTTCGGAGACAAGTTCTGGCTGCGTCAATCGTTTGCAGTTTTGGACACTTTCATTAAGATGAAGAGTTTGCTAAATAATCGTACTTTTTGTACGCTTGCATTATTCCATATACTAATCCTTAGCAGCAAATGATGAGCTTTTATTTTTAAAAAATCTGATCTGAAACGTTCTGTCTCACCAGGACGATTTCGCTTTCATTTTCGCTTTCATATTTGGATCTTGGTGTGGAGTCCATTGACTCGCTTGTTTTTGTGCCATTTTGACTCAGCAGCGATTTCTTCAATGCTCCAATCCTCTTCAGGAAATATGCAGAATCTCTTAAAAGAAAGCGAATAATCGATTGTCAATCCATGTCTTTCTCAAAAGATTATTTTGTTGAATTTTTGATGAGTTCAGGCAGCTGGGGAACTGCAGAAAACAGAAATCACTAACTATACCGATTCGGAAGCGATGCCGATATTGGCGATGCTCGTTTCATTCTTGCTGATCCAATCGCTTTTTCGACTTCTAACATTTGTAAGGTCAAATAACTCAGTAACCGTTGTAATTCAATTTCTGAAAAATTATCCACTAACGTTATAAGAAACATTACCTCACTCTTTCAAAACTTAGGTACGGTAGTTTCTGTACTAACTTAGAAGCATTCAATGCTGCATTCAATCAGTGAATCGATATGAATTAAAGGATAGATGATAAAGCGTTCAGCGTTATACAATCCCTGAGGGATGTGTCACATATTCAACTTTACTGAACATCATAGAGATGGTTGAATGTATATTCGGCCCATGCCAAAATTTGTGGGATTCAAGAAGTATAACAAGCTCATGTTTTTATTCTCCCACATGTATTTAATACAATTCTGCAGAACCCGTAGAAAAGGTTAGGTCTGCGCTGGTGTGGCATCAAACAAATTATCAAGCATGTGTGAAAGAGCACCACTAACTACTGCTCTAAACACGTTGGTAATCGAAGAATTTACATTGCAAGCAACCCTATTTTGTTTCAAAGCAAAATCAACTCATTTTTCTTCGTTCCATTTTCACCACTTTTTTCGAATTTTAAAATATAACCTGCTTGTGGGTAGAGGGTGGATAGAGCAGAAGTGATGATGTCGATCCTCACGAGCGTGGTGCTAGTTTGACCCCTCCCCAGGCCCAGCAAGCCATCTTCATGGTCGAGAAATTATTATTGGACTACTCTAAGAAAAGGTTCACTCTCTGCATCCAAAGTGGGAACGCTCTACCCCAACTATATCAGGACTCTAAGGAGAATCGACTCGACCAACGTTCAACGGCATTCATAAAGAAAGCGAAGGATCTCAAGCAGCAGTCCAACCCACGTGCAAAAGTTCAGAGATCGTTGCAGATGATGGATGTGTGGAAAACGAATCGAATACAAGGAGTGCTAGAATCGACGTAGTGCATGTGAAGAGGGGTCATATAAAATAAAATGAAAAACAAAATAAAATCTGTCTGCGATTAAAAAGTCACGGTGATGGTTAGGGAAACTTGTAAAGTATCTGCGTGGAACTCAAATGCACGAGTTTTTAATATTGCAATGACTATAAATAGATCGTTGTTTGTTTATGAACCTACTAAAGAAATGTGGAATTCTTATGTTAAAAAAAACAGCAGCTAATTACTGATTTCATGTTGATCTGCATTAGGGGACTCAAATGTAAACGAGGACAAAAATATGTTTGTAAAGTTTCCAAAAAAGAAAAAAAAATGGAAAAAAAATCAAACATAGTTTAACTCTAATTCTCACTGCAGATATAATTTCTATAGAACTGGCAATGTTGAAGTATATTAATGATCTGCATATTCTTTGCGATTAGAAGAAGCCTTAGCAACTGAACGCGATGAATGTTCCTCGGCTGGCCAGATGACAGCTTGTCTTTGTGGCTATCGCGGATGTTATTGCGCCGACCCAGCTGAATCAATTGCCTAACCTGTTTTACAGTCCTTCCGTAGAAAATGCAAAATTTGCATACGCACAGACAGTCACATTCGAACGGTTCTATTCGTGAAACACAAAGATGTGGACAGCCATATTTGTCACAAAAACTCATGAAGGGACGAGGAATATTCAATGTCAGAACGAAACTACTCGAAGGAAACCTCATCAACTATGGTGTGACTTGACAACAATAACTTCATTTGGCCATTCGCTCCATTATTTTCAGAAGCGTGGAAAAAACTATGACACAACCAACTAGCAGTTCACAAGTAAATTCGTATCAATCACTCGAAAATGATTGTTAATGGCAAAAAATAGTATCTAGACCAGAAACTTTGATTTGAACGAAATTTAAAAGCTACGTTTGGTAACAAAAAAGTACTTACCCGATGCAGCTGATAAATTCAAATCGATGAGTTGCTGAGCTTTTGAACAAGCGTGTAGAGCTAGCAATAGCGGTACAATCGTGAGGGCAGCACCGGTAGAGCCGGTCATAGCTACTATTATACCGCAACTCTGGCCCGCTTCTAAGAAATTTGGCTATTTCTCGTGGTGCAGAGTGTAATGAACGGTGGAAGCAAATAGTTGTAGAAAGGGCTAACAGTGAAAGGGTGATGGTCTTTATCGGCTAGCAGAGGACTGGCTTACAAGATCCGCACAGCCCATTCATTCGCCCACAGTGTTCCATTGTCCATCCCATATCTTCTCCCATCTCTCCTCTCTCGTCGTTCGTTCGCTCTCTTCTTCCGCACTCTTCCGGTTAAATCCCTGTTTCCGTACTTATCACCGAAGGCAAACTATCCAATAGTGGTAAATCTCTATAGCTGAATGGTTTTGGTGAAGACGTTTCAGATTGTACATGTCCACATGTTTAGGGGATCGTGGTAATAACTACCTTATGTATAAGTATAAGAGTAAAATTTTTTTTTGCTTAATATGAGAGGGAACAGTTATTAGCTTTCGATGACTGAACACATGTGTTAAATACGTAAGCGCACTACACATAAGCATACGCATTCAATCGACAAGCGAATGCAACAGCTTGCGCTGACGACTTGAAAATAACCTTGTAACTCCACTCTACGTGCAAAAACAAGTCGTTCAACCAATAATACTTCAGCATCAGACATCACCGAACGTTCTCGTTAGCGAAGTATACTGATGAGATAACTAGTGTGAGGCGGCTCAATCACGGGCTTTCGTTAGGGCTTCAGTGTATGAGGTGTAGTAAAAGTCAACGACACCCCATTGATGCAACTTCCAGATGAGATCTTCTTTGCGAATTTCAGCACTATCTAGGGGTTAGCTCCACCCAAATGCCAACCAGGGAACAAGAGTGATAAAGCCAACCAGCTAATTAAACGGCAGAAGCCTTATTAATCGTATAGGCGAAACCTCCTCATCAAATAAAGCGAAAGCTTTGTTGAACATCGACTCGCAAATGTCGTTTGCAAAAGTTCCTTACAGGAGGGCTTATAAAAGTATGGGCTGAAAATAGAGTTGGAACTTGTCTAAATAGGCGGTGGTAAGACCCCCCATTTTACTATCAGACCTGCTAAACGATAAGCGGATCGCCATTACATTCTACTATGCTGTGGAGCTGGTAACAAAAGTTTTATTGTAGAATATTCCTTTTCATAACTCATTTCACCGACCTAAAATCCATCAGCTCCCTTCCCACCTGTTCACTTAGATTATTCTATTGCACATATCGAGAACATAGGAAGAGACCATTGCATGAACCATGCAAATGTTAGAGTTTTTTTTTGAATTTTTGTTGTGCACAACTGGTCCATCCATCCCCTTAGTTTTCACAGTACATAGGAAGAAGTGACGTAGTGGTCGGAGGCGCCCTGCAACACACACGTGTAATCGATCTGGGTGTCCATGGCCCACCAAGAATTCCTTCCCTCTGGAGTCGGCAAATTGGTGCCAGGATTGTCTGAGAGAATAGCAACACTGGCTCGATACATCGGTAGGCCACCGCGAGTCATTATAGGGGATAGACATGCATTCAATCACCACCAAACGATCCATAATTAAGTCGAATGCATGGTGCATCCCTCAGGGATTGATCAACGCCGAGAGCTTTATCCTTTACCCTTTATACGACTCGTCTTTCACATCTACTGTGCGGATGCTAGAAATTCTCACATTCGATTCGTTTCCACGCATCCACTGTCCACGAAGACCTTCAAAGCTTTTACGTGTGGCTTCGGCTGCTGCTTGAGGATTTTCGTTTAATCTCGAATGTTGTTGAATGCTGGTTGAGTCGATTCTCACTGCAGTCTTGGGTTAGCCGGGCTAGAGCGTTTCCAGTTGGATTGCAGAGGACGATTTTTTCTAAAACAAGCCGGTACCAATTTCTCGACCCTGAAAGTATGAGAAGGTGAACTCGGAGCCGGATCAAGTTAGAATTGTGCTGATAATGTCGGAGTTAAAGATTTGAAGGTTTGTTGGAATTATGCTGAGGGAGAGCGGAACATTATCAAGTTCGGGCAGGTATTGCTTAATTGATGACCATAAAACTGAGCTGTCATCTCCTGAACTTGTAGCATTCGAAGCAATTCACTAACGAGGGCTTCGTGCACCCCTCAAAGAGTCCTAGAATGACACATTTCTAGAGCACACAAGATCAAACGGGTCTATATCGAGATCTTCAAAAATATTTCATCTTCGCTCCCAAGAACAGCCCATGACACGACCGATGGTCATGAGGAAATAAAAGGCATCTATGTTCTGAAAATTTTTAAAGCATTGGGGCAGCCTTTAAATGGCTTGCTGCTTTGATTGTAGCCAGTTGGTGTTTTTGAGAGCAAATCGGTGTAGAACATCAACACATGGTCACTGCGTCACCACTAAGGTCGTGAACGAAACCTGACAAGAACACTGAGTAAATCTAATTCTAGTTCACGTACAGCGGTGAATACAAATGGCGACGAATATGAATGGATACTATTATCATAAAATGGTGTTCAGTCAGCATAATTCAATCCAAATAAAGAGTGTGAACGATGCTTTTTTATATAAGGTTTTAATTTCAATTTCTAATTTAACATGCATTTAAATGGAGGAAACCTCATGAAGCAAATATCTACTTTCTTCACTGACAAGCTAACATGAGGTTGCTATCAAGTTTTTCGGCTGATGACTCAACGGCCTTGCCTTTTTCAGTGTCCCAATAATTCAAAGAAATGGTCCACATTCGTTCGCACTGCTGATGTGCTTTTCGTAGGGTCAGAGAGTCGGATATTTTTGAGTGGAATGTCACTTGAATGAAGTAACGCGGCAGTAACCTGCGGACGAGTTACGGTGAAAATTAATAAGTGCTATTGTGATTCTAACATTGATATTATTATTACTTTATCGTTATAAACATCGCTATTTGTTAAATAATTGAAGAAAATAATGTCTTACGCTGGGAAATGCCTGAATATCTCTCATAGTTGAAATTTGGCTTGCAGGCACTAACAGTTAGCCCAATACTGATGAAACAAAAACCAATGGAAGCCATGAACTCAGACTTTTTATGTGGTTGTTCTAAGCCTATCTTTACGCCGTTGAGGTAACCGATGATTTCCAATCAAAAGTGGACGGTGTGAGGTCCTTTTGAGCTACGGAATAAGGCTCAACTTCTCTGCATTTATCGGGAGTTCTCAACGAAAGTGCCTGAAATGCAAAGATAACCAATCTTACTGAAGCGAATACATTTAAGATAAAAATTTGTTGAAGGAGCACTACCTTAATAGATCCAAGCTAAACACTGATAATACTCGTGAAGTTATAATTCATCCTCCACTTAAGAGCAGTTTTCTACTGAGCCTATTATTGAATTTAGTTTTGGCAACTCTTGTGCTCAGTATTCAAGTGTCAACCTTCTGAAAAAGCTGTGACAAAAGATTGTAGGTGTGCTCAACGAGTAATTTAAGAATATTAATGTAGAAAAGGTCCAGCTCTTCATAAGAACACAGAGAACAGTTCAAATTACTGCATCGTCTATGCGACACGTGATAACAGAGCGTATTTGATTGAGATCTCTGACGTCACCGCCTTTTATACAAACTTGCCCAACACTTCTTCAGTGTAAGTTATCTAGGAATTTTTTTAAACAAAAAGGAGCAATAAGGAAGAATGAGTTGTCGGTACGGCAGCTTATGGCCCTCTTAAAGAAGGGCCTAAAGAGCTCAATCATTAGATGATCCGGGAAATGCTCCACACAGATTTGTGCCTTGTTTACGGGAAATCGACTGGGCATCCAGCTTTGCCATTCAACCATTTCTAAAATGGAGGTTCCACTGCTCGATCGATCTGCTGATACAGCTCATTGTCGGTGTACAGATGACAGCTTTGTCATCTGCTCAACGCAAGAGGATATGGAAAATCGCTTTGAATAGTCAAACGAGCAGTCAGAGTGCATGAGATGCTTCCGAAAGACACCGTAAGGAAGTTGGCTTCTATCCGAAATTGCCTGTATAAAAAAGTACCAAAAGAGAAAGAAAGAAATACGGGAAGAAGCAAAGACTGGCAAAAAGAAAGAAGAAAAGAAAGCTAGAAAGAAAGAAATAAAGAACGAAAAAAGGAAAGAAGGCCAATTAATAACAACATAATGGCTCAGTACCTCTGCTCTCACACCTTTCACACACAAAATAGGTCCTTGTAATAAACTTTTTTCAAACAGCCCCAAATGTTTGCACAGTAAGAAGGCAGAAGGAGCATGGAACAATCATTGATATTGATGCGGCGAATAGCCATACCCTATAGCCACGAAACGGTAGGTTGCTCAGGATAGATTTACATGGAAAATCAAGCGCCGAACAAAAAATTCAACAAGGACATGGCAACCGTTATTTTTCCCTTTATTTCCAACGGATATAAACAACTGTAAAAAGCTGATTGAAGCTGACGGATTAGCAATATCGCTTGCAGTAATTAAAATACCACCGAACACTCTAAAACACCAGCTTGTTCATAACGGCTTGTATGACCGCCAATGTACTTACAAAAATAAGAAAAGGACCCACAGAAAGCAGTGCTTTGTGAATACACTTAATCACACCTCTGGTTAATTTTCTGATCTGATCCAAGGTGGAGATGGTCTGCATCAAATTACTGGAAAACTTACAGAGAACAAAAGGTGAGCAAGCTGTTTACATGGTGAATGAAATTTATGTGTTGAAGTTGCAGTGTTAACTTTTTATTTGTTGGCGCATTTTAGGATTTTCACACTCGATTCGTTTCTCGCATCCATAAACTGGTAAGGTCTTCCAACTTTCACGTGGAGCTTCTGCTGCTGCTTGAGGATTTTCATTTCTTCGTGAATCTGGTAGAATGAAGGTCGAGTCTATTCTCAGCGAAGTCCTGAGATAGGCGGTCTAGAGCGTTTCAAGTTGGAGTGAAGGAAGTGATTGTTTCCAGGACAAGTCTGGTTGGAGAGCTTCCTTTCCGTGAGTTGACTTTTATAGATCTGATAAATCACTGAACTTTTTTCTTAACACGTCTTTAATATCCCACCAAATAGTGTTAAAAGTGGACATGGGTTCGTTTGCTATTAGCCTTTACAGATGGTTCTCCAAATACTGAGCACAACAAACTGGTCACGCATTCGTCTAGTTGAGAAAATATATTGTTTTATGTGCATCACAAATGCGTAGTAATCATTTCCGATTCTCAGTATTCACTAGGTTTTTACTCCGATTAACAAACTTTGTTCCGTGCTGAAATGTGATGCTTTGAAGAATACCAGTTGAAATCCTGCACCAAATTCCAAAACCTAGTAATTCGCTTGTCCGTCATGGAGTAGAGTAGTTTAGAAGGCTTGAAGAAGCGACGGGCTTTTCCTAAACCGTTTTTCAAGAAAATGTGACCAGAAATCGGTTTTAGGCTATGACGTGGGATAGCTTTTTTAACATTTTGGAGATTAACGTGTTCACAAAACTTGTGACTGACAGGTAATAAACCAACTAATAATCTTCATCTTAGGAATATAGAGCCGGCTAGCTTCGGAAGGTTAGGTGGCCCATTTTCAAACACCTAATCAGAAGTTTAAAGTTATCATTTGTTTGCGCTGAAACGAAAGCGGTTTCAGAAGACGAATTCTATCTCTGCCTTACAGTACTCAGCGTAATATGCACCTAACTAAATTTATATATATGTGAACGGGTCCGTTTAAATGTTAGCGGACTGATTCCGAAATTCGATACAGCCAAAAGTCTAATCAAGTGACTGGGCTGACTTGATGTCATCCCCTTCCTAACCACAACAACAAGAAAAAAGTCAGGAATAACGTGGAGAAGCAATAAAACAAACTCAACTGGCAACTCAAGCGGTAGTCATGAGGATTTTGTCTGTTACGCTGGCTGTACAGAATGAATCTGGGCCGATGAGTTTCCACTATGGTAGAATTCTTTCTTTTGAAGACAGTTTACCTTAGGAGTTGTGAGAGTGAGGGCCACTTGTGGCCTACAGCTCAAACAATGTCGAATATAGCATAGATTCGATCAGTTGTTTTCCATCTTACATTCTTAACCAGAACTTCAGCTAAAGAAAGAAAATTTCTAGTAGTTTTCTAGCAGGAAGAGTTTTGGGGTCCGGATATACTCGTGTGATACTGAGGCAATGAAGAAGAAACTTTACGGTATTAACCCTTAACCTGTAACCTGGAGAGGTAAATTGCATGGGATAGTCTAAATTTGTTCAATCTCGGAGATCCCTGATTTCCATGTAGTTTGAATTGTTAACTCATTCATTAAAAAAGAGAGCGTGTGGGGCACTGGTCGGAGGCACCCTACAACACACACGTGGAACCGATTCCCGCGCCCATGGCCCACCAAGCCTTCCATCCCTTCGAGGTCGACAAATTAGTATCAGACTTGTCTGGGAGGATAGTAGCACTGGCTCGATACATCGGTAGGCCACCACGAGTAAAGGTCAGATATGCATTCAGTCACCTCCAACCATTTTAATGAAGTCGAATGCATTGCGCATCCCTCAGGATTGATGGACGCCGAGAGCATTGTCCTTTATTATCCTTTAACTTATTCATTACAAAGTGCCTAATTTTGCAAAAGGTTATGGGCCGTTTTTCTTTATGTCAAGATAATTCGAGGGTCTACCAATATTATTCCCAATATTTTATGGTAATTTCGAGAGAAAATATAGACGTCGCCGGTTTATTTTTATGTGCACGTCTTTTTTTTTACCATTACTTCCTTCGATTAAGTTTTGCAATATTAAAAAACTCTGTGCAGCTGCTTCCCACCAATTAATTGGAATATTTGCAACGAATAAAACGGCTCTGAAGAAGGCGAAAGCGCCGAAATGTCAGCTATTGCGTGCTTACAAATTCTGCAATATCAACCTCGTTTTTGCTTTTCGAAGAAGAACAGTGAAATTGTCAATCAATGCCGGGTTAATAGGTAGTCGCTTTTGACAATTTCGAATAGTCTTAGTGTAATCACAATCTTATCCATTTTTATTTACTGCCTATTCTTTTTAACGACAGGGTATTTTTTATAACTTATCTCAGCATTATAATAGTCGCAGTGTAAATTCAAAATTAGTGCAAAGCCACAGAAATTCCTCACAATATACTAGCTGGCCCAGTAATAGTTAACCCTTGGTGCAGTTCTTCGTATTTTTGTTGAGCAAACGCGAGGTGTTACTATTCTTTGTTCACGATTAAGCTGACGTTTCGGCGGATTTCGCCTTCTTCAGAGCCGCTTTCTATGAGGTTTCCACTAAGTATGTCACATAGAGACCAACCGCACAGAAATCACGTGGAAGTATCAAGTATCAAGTGGAAGATAATAAGTCTCTACGTGACATACTTAGTGGAAACCTCATAGAAAGCGGCTCTGAAGAAGGCGAAATCCGCCGAAACGTCAGCTTAATCGTGAACAAAGAATAGTAACACCTCGCGTTTGCTCAACAAAAATACGAAGAAAATCACTTGATCAATGCCGAGGTTAATAGAAAGTCGGTCCTTGGTGCAGTATTACGTTAGCTGCAATTCTTTCGTGATATGGACTAGGATTTTGAAGCTGGGTATTGTAAGAGATGGATCTGCTCAGCGATCAATTTGAACACGTTACTTGAAGCAGACTCACGCATTGTAGAGATACCTGGAAAATTTTACCTATCGAAGGAAACAGCCTTTGAACACCTTAATAGAAGTTCCACAACTAAACTGAGGAATACTCCCTCTTCATATACATCACCCGTAGCAAGTAAGAAATGGGTATGTCAGCCCTCTCCGTTCTTGCGAAACTTGGGATGTTCCTACAAGTGCGAACTCAAATACGCGTAGTTGAACTTTTATATATCTATTATACATTAATACAAAGTGTGATCAATAAAGGTATGAAAGGAAACTCGTATGAAAAACGAATAGCACGAATACATCAATGCTGCAAGGGAAGTCAGTACAAACCATTCACTTGAGATTAGTCAAATTGCCACTTTCTACACGAATACCACGAATACCTACTGGTTGCGATCAGCACAGTTCACGCGAATAGAGCGTATAAGCCTGAACTTTGTTTGTGCCACACGATGTAAACATTTGAAGTGAAAGAACAAGAGAAAACAGCAAGTAGAATAACAACGTTTACACGAGAAAAACTAACAGATGCGTGAGGTGTTATCCTTTTTGTTCATCAATAAAGCACCTCTTGAACACTTTCGTATGAATAACTACTAAATGGACGATGCGGTTAACTAAAGGTTCGCTAGTGATCAGTGGGAACTTTTACGCATTTAGTTGTAGTCATTGCAACCGATATCGTAATTGCAGGACAGGTCCTCGGTGTCATTTGGTTTCTATCAACAGTCAGTAGTATTCCAGAAACTACAAACCCATTCTCTTAACCACGGTGCTATTTAGTATCTTTGTTTTATTTCTATTTAGACAACGTGATTTAAAACCTATAGAACAATTTCAGCACCACTCACATGTAAAAGAAGATTTTGCTAGGTTCTTCACCTTGTAATTACCATCGACTGCTTCTGTGACTTATCCTTTAAATACGAAGGAGCAATCGAAACAATGCTGCTCTTTTACAGCCATGACCATGACAGCTTGAATAATGAAGCAATTTTTGTACATTTTTCAAAAGCTATTATTGTGCATTATATCTAACATGACATTTTGCATATACACAAAAATATTAAAGCATATTCAGAAGAAATAGTGATTAAATAAATTGATCCAAATTCATCGACATTAAGACAACAATAACAAGAGTAACGTGGGGAAATACTTTGCCAGATCAAAAATTACGCCTTATGAACTCATGGGCTCCAATAAGAACCATACATGGATCAAGCACACCCAGAAATAATTCGTACTTTTAACTTCAAATCAGCATATCCCAATTCGAAGCGAACTCTATTACTTGAGATAAAAGGAATCTTTGTATAATCTTTATATCTTGCCAACATGATTTCAGTCTTTCTCTACTACTATGGTGAAAGTCTAGTTTAACTGAAACATCGGACCACTTCTTTCTCTTTTTTTGCTACCAAGATTTGTATCCATCTTTAACTTAATTTTTCTTCGGAAAGTGATTTTGTGATTCCTCCAATCAGGGCCCCATTTTTTTTTAGAATGCGTGATATTTAGTGTATGTATATTTTACTGAGTGAGAACTTCTATATGCATATGTACACATATGGTCTTAAAGTGATAGTACGAAGAGTGTTTTAAAAGCTCAGAAGGTCCACAAACATTTGAGTATTCTAATCATCGGCAAGCTTTGGTAAGTTTTAAAAATTCCGTACTGTCGTCAATGGGTCAATTATAAGTCCAATTCCGAATTATGGGACCGTCCTCGAACGAGATTCACTCGTTTCTCTAGTGTTTGCAACGGTAAGCTAGCCTCATGATCGAAGGGAACCTAAGAAAATAGTAGAAATTCAGACAACTTTCTTGAAGAGTTCTCTGTGAATAGGGGACAATCTTCCTGTCTATATTTGTTTCTAACCATTCTTTATCTTTTAGTATTTACTGGTTTACAGGAGTGTTTACCGAGAAGTCGTTATTTTTGCTATCGATCCGGCGACTTTACCCTTTTCCAGTGTCACAATGGTTCGAGCGAGATTTGTGCAACAGTTGTCTCGTCGCGTCGAATCCACCGTAGTGAAACACTGTATAAATGAAGTGCCTTTCCCTTAGACTAATTAAGGCCGCTATCACTCTGGATAGACAGATTGGTGTCAGATCTGTACAGAAGAATAAAAACAATAAGCTGCCACATCTATAAATCTCGAACGCAACTCAGTAACTCATTCTGCAAGCCGAACACTCATTCAATCTCCTCTATGATGTCAAATTGAGTCGAATGTATGGTTCAGGATGGCTGGGACCAAAATATTCCTGGTCGATAAGTTGTACTATGGCCTAACCTTCTACTTACACCTTTAAAGTCTACGGAAAGAATAGCTGATGACATTTTTCAAATAGAAAAGGTAGAATTTGGTACAAATCAAATGTGGTGTTCTTAGTCGAAAAGGATTTGAACAGATTCCATGGTATTACTGCTATCCTACCGTGAGAATGAATTACACATCGGCATCGAAGCGAGCAGAAGCGAAGCTCAATAATTACGGGGATTTGAACAAAATTTATTTATGCTCGTCTTTTCTAGTAATGCCTGCAGAATCCCCGCTTGCTCATATCCCTTCTCCACTGCATCTCTGGAAGTGATATGATAACCAATTGTTAGATATGAGTAGTAACGAAACACTACCGTATAGAACTTTTTATAGAAGTCACGACAAGAAGTCTTTAGTTAAGATTAAAAGGCGTTCATCGCTCGCATTTAGGTTGGGAAAATCTTAAGCAGCACGGATTTGGAGACTTTTTAGCAGCATCTCGTAGTTCTCCGTAGCATCCTTGCTGTAGCCTCAGTCATAATTGAATAAGATCTCAACGGGCATAAACTTGCTGTGTGCAGCTTGTTTTTTCTATTGGTGAGATAGCTGATTTCTCTACCACTTTTTGGTTCAAAGCGATTATTCGCCGAATGAGGGCCCTGACTTAATCCATTGTAAAAAGATGGAACGCTTTAATGTTCTGGTCGCAAGCATTTAGGAGATTTGCTCATAAAACGCAGCGTTCAGTGACTCACAAGTTCAATAATGATAGTCTTTATTCTTGAAAGGATGAATTTCTCTCAAACATCTGAGGAACCAAGAGTAGCCCGCAAAGCGACTTCCAGTTCCACTGTAATGACCATGTCTAAAATAATCGGCTCTCCATCTTTCTTCATGAACCGTTTGTTTGCTTACAATGAAATCGTACGTAGCAAATTTGTGGAAGGATTTCTCACCCATGACGAGTGTCTCTAGATTTCCGTAGAATTTGTCGAATTCCGCATCGCTAGGTACTAGTGTAGGTGAAGAACATCTAATGATACTCTTATTATTCTGATAATAAGAGGAATGAGTAAAACAGCAAATCGGGCATTTGGAATTCTGTGAAAACCAATATGCTTCGTAATACATTCGTGAACGACAAATCGAACGTCACTAACGTTAAGCGACGTAATTTGCCGATGGCGGATGGCATCAGATCTGTCTCTTGTTTGTTGGGTTATAAGCGTTTTGTTCTTTTAGTTCCTTGAAAGGCTATAGGATTTTATCACAGAAATCGTTGATGTGGTTTCCGGTATCTAGAAGAATATAGAGATTATGAATTGAGGAGACTGAACTAGAGTTGTGTACACACAGTTGCAAATAGTCCTCATGGCAAGTAGCGAGTTCACCTTTGCTTTTCAGACTTGTAGGTGCCTTTTTTACAAATTGAATGTTGGTCAACTCCCTGTTAGTACGTTTGCATGTCGGCACCACAAGCAGTGCTTTGAGTTAGAAGCAACAGTGGATTTCTTCAACGGCAGCGATGATTAACTACGATTAGTCGGACGACCGATAAACACGACTTAAAAAGTATTCAATCCTGAGTAATTAAAGCATATCTCCCAAGCGAAAAACGGCTAGTAAAGAATTCACCTCATTCGGAAATGAGGAGAAAATGTTTAGGAGATTATTATAAATTCTGAATTGATTAAAACATTGTACGAGGTCACGAGATCGAAGAAATTATTACTAAAAATGGTTTCTGTCCTTAGAGTTCCTGACTAGTTCATAGACCCTGTTCATAGTTCATAGCGAATTTGATATTGGCAGTACAACGAGCATGAAATGTTGACATGCCCCGCGAAACCATTATGTCAGAGATCAATTGGGGCGAGCACGTTACACATCTGAAAACAATTGAAAGTTTCAGCAAACCTTCCTCACGAAGACTTAGAAAGAAGAATATAGTGCTGTTTAGAACCCTTTAGGTGATCAGATCCGCTAAGTCACTCGAGCTAATCACTCAAGAACCAAGATGATAGCAGACTATGGGAAATGTAGGTGAATAGCACCATTTCGGCTGAGTGTACCGTATTATAGTGTACCAATTCTGAATTCGTTAAAAAATCCCCCCGATTTAGTTCAAGCTTTAAAGTTTAATGTCAGTTAAATTAATCATCCCTCCATATAACGAGCCAAACGCCTATATCATAATCGTATTACTCAGTTTGATATAACATAACTTTTTACCTAATCATTATTTTTTTAAGTAGAAGCTAAAATCTAATATTTCTCTCCTAAAGGTTTACCACTTCACTGCTGTTGGGAAGTGCTCTTGGGTGTCGCACTGCGATTAAAAAGGGGTTAATAATTTCGGCGGGGTCTCCCAAGCTGAGAAGTAGTACAGTGTTTTCAACCGGGAGCTCAGCTTCGCATGCTGGCATTTCCCCTTTTGATTAACAAGTGTTGCGACTGGGTGGCTACAATCTGAGGAAGAGTTCGGATAGGCTGACCTCTATATTCCAGGGAATCACACTGGTTAAACCAGTAAATCTCAGGCCTCACTACCCAGTACACTGGCCGCTTCTGTCTCCGTCGAGCGGTGAGGCAGACAACCGATGACAGGCTTTCAAATCTCGGTTGCACACGACGTCATTGGAAATGGACAAAACGAGCACGCCGACACGAGGGCAGTTTCTTCAGAACCCGATCTTTGCGCCCTTCTTGAGGCTTCTGATCACATCCAATTTCATATGATCACCCAACAAGAAAGGAAAAGCAGGAAAAACGACATATGCAAATTGGATAACACAAACCTTGTCAGCTGTCGAAAAGAATCTCCGTTGCGAAATCTCGGAGGCGTTGGCTTCATCATACACTCATTTATTTTCTATATAATCATCTCATATAAAGTTTTATCGCCACGCACAGTCATTCTTTGTCTCCAACTTGCTCACCATTAGAAAAGTCAGTATCATCAACTGTTACTCACCAAGCTGTACAGTTGATGAAAGCGTTTTACAACCAGTTGGAGAAAGTAATCCGTAAAGATAAGTAATTCTATAAATTCGTTGTTGCTTAACGTCAGATTAGGAATGGCCAACGAAAACGCCTACTGGGTAGGAAAATTTGAAATAGAACGCCAAGTCAAAACGCTGGTCAAAAAAAACCCGCATGGTGTGGTGGTGAATGCGTTACTCCCCGGAAAGGACAATAGCGCGTTCGTTCCCCACCATAGACACCTGCGGTCCAGAGTTTTGCAAATATCTCAGCAACGTTATGGTTGTATTATCTCAGTAAGTGTTTTCATTTTTGATTTTTCGTCTACCACGTAATTCAGAAAAAAAAAACCAACAGAGCCTGTGATTTCACTAAGCTCAGAATGAACTCTTAGAATGAATCCAAGAATTGAAGAACGAGTTAAGCAATGCTGCTCATTTTCTTTGCTGTATTTGAAATAAAGAGAGCGAAAACCTTCTCCAGAATTATAAGTGACCGAAATATTGTAATTATGCCAAATGTGGGTCAAACTCTTATAAAGTAGAGGTAACTCTATGATCAAATCCTATGCTTTGTCTAAAAATCTAACGAAATAAAAAATGAGTGGAAATACGAGAATACGCGTGACGGTGGAAACCTCCAAAATTACCTGAATTTTCGCCATCCCTCTCAGAATTCTTCCAACGCTGGCCTTTATTTTGTATCGTAGCTGTCCTTCCATCGCTATTTCTATAGTCTAAATTTTTCACTTATGCTATGGCTAATAATTAAAATCTATTATGTTATTTATGAATTTATGCCATGTATGGTAATGTATAAAAAGTTGAAATAGAAGTAGATTTTTATCTTATTTATTTTATTTTAGTTGACCCGTCTTCAGGTCTGCTGTGCGGATCCCAGCCTTGCTCACATTCGATTCGTTTCCTCGAGCCATCATCCACGGAGGTCTTTGAATTCTTTGCATGTGGCTCCGGTTGCTGCTTGAGGATTTTCATTTCATTTTGAATGTCGTAGAAAGCTGGTCGAGTCGGTTCTCACTGGAGTCCTGAGATAGTCAGGCTGGAACATTCCCAATTGGATTGCAGATAGTGGTTTTCTTCCCAGACAAGTCTGGTACCAAAGTAGATTAAAAAGTTGTTTAATGAGATATAATAGTGCAAGAGGGGCGCCTGTGGCGCAGTAGTTGGAGGCGCCTCTGCGATACAGACGTTGAATCGATCTCTGCGCCCATGGCCCACCAAGCTCTCCATCTCTCCAGGCACGACAAATTGGTATCAGACTTGTCTGGAAGGATAGCACCACTAGCTCGATACATCGGTAGATCACCGCACATTAATGTAAGAACCAAATATGCATTCAATAACCTCCAAACGATGCATAATGAAGTCGAGTGCATGACGCATCCCTCAGGGATTAATCAACGCCGAGAGCTTTATCCTTTATCCTTTAACAGTGTAAGAACAGTGCTGCTATTACTATCATTGCTGTGCTCACTGCGATAACAACGGGAGAAATTTGTGTTTTTCTTTTTTTAGCATCTGGATTATTTCTGGTTTGGTATTACCACATAGAAGTCTGTGATGGGTTGCAAAAACGAAAATATAGGAATCTCCCAAACCCACAGACCTGATAAATTGAGGAGTGCGTTCCGACGCGTTGTTATCGCATTTGAATCGAAAACATGAGCGTGTCGTCGAGCTTGTAATCGAATCTGAAGATGAATTTTCTCCTAATTCCATTGCCAGAAATATTAACCGAAAACACATGAAATACATGCGATGACAAGGACAACTATGACTTTGAACCACTAGAACACATTATTTATAGAAGCAATCGTCCATTTCGCCGAGAATATCCTGTACTTCAACATGTGTGATCAACCAATGTCAATAACCTCTTCACAAGAGATACGTTATCACAACACGGTCCCATTTCAACAGTATGCCACACCGTTTGATGCACTACTACTAGAACTGTTTACATCACTAACGTTAAATCGATCTCTTTCTCCTCACCACTTATATTCTCCCCATGCGAGTTAAGAAGAAAGTCTCACGTGGAAAGACGGCAGAAAGACAAAAAATGTACTTGTTTCGAAAAAATATGCTTTCATATGTGCTTAAATTTTTGAGCTCACACGAGGCTGTTATATAAGTTTTATTCGGCTAGCGTCTCGACGTCTTCCTCTTCATCAGAACCGATGGTCCGAGTCGATGATCAGTGGTAGTGAAAACGACGACGTCAGAACATGTTCCGAAAAAAAGTCATATGGCAATCTCGTGTAAGCACAGCAATTTAAACATACGTTCACTAGTCGTGCCGAAGTTAGAGAAAACTTGGTCTCGAAGCATGCTTCTCTTTAACTACTGATACACGATTACTATTGATATAAACCCGATAACCTATTAATAAGAGATGATGTACTCAGTAACACTGATTCTGTATTTCTACTTTAGAATCAGCGGTTAAGCAGATGCTCAAACTGCTCAATCTCAGTAAATATAACAAACTCAACTTATGTTTAGTCTTCTCATTGCGACATGCTAATTTCAACCCACATTAATTTTATCTTACGTTTCCATTTTTTTCAATTTCAGTGGCGAGAAGAGTACTGTATTAGAGATTCCAACCAAACCCTTTAACGCTCCACTGTAGGGAAATTGGTACAGAGTTTGTCTGGAACAACCTGCCCAGATGAACAAGGGTAGACACTCCTTGTGGTGAGAATCTTGGAATGTTCCAGCAGATCTAAAAAACCCGCGAAACCAGCGATCAACCATTACAACTATTTCTACTGCTAACTACTAGTGAAAGACAGAAATTTCACGACAAAACCCGAACCTAAATCCGAAGTCCTCAGCGGATAATGCTTGCAAATAGCAGACTGTATGAAACAAGTGCAACAGTCTACGTTTTCTTACGAATTTCCTCTGTTGAGCCCACGCGAGGTTGATATCAGTTGTTGTTGTTGTTGCTGCTGATGCTGCTGTTGTTTGTTGCTGCACTGAACCGAAAAGACGAATGCTTCACAATCACACGTGATCTGGCATATTTTTTCAAACTGATATTTTGACCTTGGTATGTCTCACTAGTTATCCCACGTGAACAACACACGGGCAGTCCCCAAAGCGGTGAGCTGATTTTAAAAAAATGTCGCTTAATTATATATTAGAGTTCTGTTATACTGCATACAGTTTACCAAATTATATGGATCTCGTTTCTCGCAACAACAACAGCTATAGCAGCAGCAACTCCATCACGCAAGCTCAACAAGGGTAGTTCGTAAGGTTACATATAATTGGATACTTGGACACTTGGATACTTTGATGGCTAGTCTTCAAAGTACAGGCCCCAGCAAAAAATCCATTGCTTCGGAGTTATGCTGGCTTAGCTACTGTGGTTCCCTGGAGTCCTGAGGCCTCCTTAGCCAAAGTCTGCTCCAGATCGTCAACACCACAGGCAGTGGGCGCCTTTGTGGATCAGAGGGAGATTTGCCACCATGCGATTAGTTTAATGCCAGGACTGTGGTGGATTCTAGTATTGGTCTACTCTTGGCTGGGCTCCCTGGTGGAAACGCTTAACTCCTTCTCAGCTTTGAAAACCCTGTTTTATGTCGAGGTTCACAAAAAGTCGACCTTTGAGTTAATCCACGTATTTATTGTCGGTGGCACTTCTTTTATGAGGAAGTAGGCAGCTCGGTGGTGGCGATCGCGGACTGCCCAAAACACCCAGGTTCTGGTTCAATCCCACACTAGGTCTCCAAGTCTCTCATCACTCCGAAGTAGAGAAGTCGGAATCAGACTTGCGTGGAACAAGCCCACTCTCTTCAACCCAGGCAAAAATCCTCGACTGCACTAAGGGTTTCAAGAAAAAACGACTCCGCCAGCATTCAACGACATTCATAACAAAGACGAAAATCCTCAAGCAACACACTTGAAATTCGAAGATCTTCGTTAATGATGAACGCGGAGAAACCAATCAAACGCAGGAAGTGTTGGATCAGCGTAATATGATAAATATAATATCGGGAAAACAATTTTAATTTCTGCTGTCAAATTATTTAGCAAGAAATATTATTAACTGTGCCACTTTGGCAATAACTAGTTGAATTGTCTGCAACCTCGCCTATTTCACATTTGTGAAGGAACTATTGTTTGCCAGGGCTTTTCATTCCGCCATCATAATTTCAGTACGTTTCGACTAACCTGCTCCACCGGCAGCACACGCCTTCGTTTCTTTGGCAATTTGTCTCTTGCTTGTGTATGAGAGTAGAACATTGCGAAGTTGGAGACGATCACCTATGGTGGACTTCTCTTTCTAACAGGATGATCGCGAAAGCGATAATTTCAAGATATGTCGCCTAAGTGAAATTTGGAAAGCTCCAATTATTTCACCTGAATGGTTTTCGAGAGTGTCAGAATAGGAGTCATCGCGCGGTACTATATTTAAAGAACAATTTTTTGAGTTATAAGACTCTGAAAGTCAAAGTGCAATTTCTGCAATAAGTTGACTTGATTCACCGGCACCGGCAGTGCGATGGTCAAGACACCCATCACGGCGCACAACGAGCCGACAAGTCGTCCAAACGATGTGTGAGGAGTCATGTCACCGTAGCCGACCTGAAAGAACGAATACGAAAAAGTTTCTGCAGAAATAAAATGGAAAACAGATCGATGTCCAGCATTAATCCATTAAGCCCGCGTAAACAACTAGTTTTTTCCAATATTTTTGTACGCGGGAAGTATGGCGACAATTATAATAAATTAAACGATAATTAATGTTAAAATGCTCATACTCACCGTCGTCATTGTACATATGGCCCACCAAAGGCCAAGCGGTATTGATTGGAATTGATTGTCTGGATTGATTTCCATCTTTTCTGCATAATATACAAGAGCAGCAAAGATTACAACGCCGAGTAAAAGAAAAAACACCTAAATGAAAACTGCTGTATATGTTGTGAATGGTTGGATGAAAAAAGGTCATTTGCCGCCTAAGTTTGTATTATTTCCACGTACCAATAATATCAACTCTTTCGCGCTAGCACGAAATGTGTGAATGAGGATTTGTAGACCACGGTGATGTTGAGTGAGTTTGAAGAGCCGGAAAATCCTGATGAAGGTCTTCATCAGTGGCTTTCTCAAAAAAGAAGAAAGAAAAAGAGGAAAAGAAAGGATAATGCGAGAGGAAGTGCACAACAATAACTAAAAATGCTTAACCTAATCATTGAGAGAAACTCGACAACATCCTTCGGAGCGTCGTCCATTAGACGAACGAATATCGCGTCAGCATAAAACGACAATGTAGCGACCTGAACAAATTTCGCAGCAAAATCTTCTATTGAACTTTACTCTCTGTCTTCCTACACTCTAAAAGTCTTGGACGGAAAAGGAATATATGAATATTTCCCATATAGCTCTTTTTACCGATACTTTTTGATGTTTATTGTGTTTACCAAAGTTCAGAACCTGATGACTCGTCCGTTTTCAATTTGATGATCATTTCCATCCAATTATATTCAAAACGAAACATCGCCAGTGACTGTATAATTGACGAAAATAAACGTGGGAAAATTTTGCAAAATTCTTCTGGTCAGCATTCATCAGGTTTCGAACCAGGCATGTACGTTTTCATTACTCATCGAAAGGAATAGCGACAAATGGAAGGGCAAGAATACGTTAAAAAAGTGAATGGCACAGAACTAGAAGCTGTTGTTGCATAACTTACCAAATCAATATTGTTGAGTGGGGATTTCAGAAATCCTATTTTCGACGGACAGAATATAAATCGAACAATAATTTCTAATGTAAACCATATGTTGCATATAAACTCTATCTAAAATGAATTGAGTATCTTCAACAAGAATAAATCTTATTGTGTTAAGCAGCATTGCGCGTCATTAGAATGTCATAATGATCACACCATTCGGCCTAATACCGTACCTTCGACGATTAATCAATTCGTATTTTCTCTGCGAGAACCTGGTATTGATTAGTTAAAAGTGCTCTAGGGCAAATACCACCCTAGCACTCAGTGCCCGTAGCAGAGTGATTATAGTTCGTTGTTTACTAGCGTATATGAACAGACGAGAATTTCACTGTTTCAAAGAAGAGAACTGAGTTTACTATATCGCTATAATAGTGTACGTTACTTCCAAACATGTCCAGAATTAAAATTTAAACAAAAAACTGAAAACGATGTCTTAGTGTGAAAATTTTAAACGCAAGTGAGGAGACGGCAAGACTAGTGATATTAATATACTTGGGATCGTTCACTTTCCCTTTTGAGATACAAGTCTTGACGTAAAAACAAGTGAAGAAATTTGCCGTTGCCTTCGAATATCAGAACACCACCCCTAGGAAATTTCATTTTCTAGGAAGAAATCTATAGACTCTATTGGCATTTACTTCAATTAATAAAATCCATTGCAGAACAGGATGTATTGCTTTAAGGTTGAAGGTGGTCATTACTTTTCGGACTGCACGTCTGAAAATATTTCATGTTGAAGTTTAAATGCTATTTTATGCTGAGTATGTTGGAGATATGAGAAATTAGGGTGAAAAATCTATTTTGTTTAGGCGAACTTCCAAGCGAAAAGATTGCTTTTTAGCAAAAGTAGTGTTGATGGAAATCCTCAGGAAAAATAGAAATGACTTCGTTGCGGTCAGACTTACGAAAAAATAAACAACCCTAAGAAAAATCGAGTAGAAATTTTCTGGAGCAATAAAGGAACACCTGAGTAAAACAGATTATTTTTTACTTTTCCTTTCATGAAGAACGCTATATTTTCCACTTCAAAGAAAACAATTCTCCTTTTTCATAGAATGCTAAACACTTTAATGAAGTAAACGATAGAAGATAGAGATTAAGTGTTGGGCCTTGATCAACACCTGAAGGAATCGCCAAACATTGAACTCCGTTGGAAATCGCAGTTGCTAGTGAGTGCAAATGTGGCCTAAACAATGACTTTTGGAATCCTATCGCTCTATCAAGCTAGTGATTTGTTCCTCCAAGACAGGTCTAGTACCAATACAAAACCCCAAAGAGCTGTCAGCTTAGTATGTTTGAAGCTGGGCACGCATGTGCGACTGAAAGGCCATGCTCTTGTGTAACATTACAGGACACGTCTAAGGGCTGTACTACAAGACTTCCTCTTCAATACACTAAACTGCTAAATGATCCAAACGAATGTTTTCAGAAAATCGAGGATCACTCTTTTAAATATATGAGAAAAGAAACAGTACTTGACCAAACATCACATGCGGTTCGGTCGCTTGTCGAGTAACAGCAACTATCACCAGACCATGAAACGTTTTATTTGAGGCGTCGATGATCGGAATACGAAGTCTTGGATGAGTTTTAAGGCAAAACGAGAGGATTGACACAAAAATAAACCAAACAGAGATACCGGCGATTATCTGAAAATTTCCATTTATTCTCTTCTCTTATAGTTTGGAAAAAGTATAGAACTGTCGCATGAAAGGAACAAATGAACCAAATTTGACAGGTCTCAGAGGTTTTCCAAAGGCTCAGTGTAGAATTTCCATTTATTATACTGGTATGTTTCTAGCAACATTTCCTATACCGTGCTGGAGAATCTGACTAAAAGGGATCAGATAGGTGTCACTAGTGAGAAAAATTTAAGAGTTCAGCTAAGTGAGCGTTAGTAGACGTTTTTAATTGGATGTTGAGCTTGCTGAAGTTTTCCTCTAAACAGCCACGTCATAATTTCTTACAAACAGGAAGCCTGTTTTTAGTTTTCTTCACATTGTTTTCCAATTCTTCACTTCGTGACGTTTCGTGGTTTTGTTTGCCCGAAAAAGTTTATAATTAGCAAACTCAAGAATTTCAATACCTTTGCGGACCTGGATGAGTATGGCTCGTCGAAAAGCGACCAGATCTTCGGTTTATAGTACATCCATTTTGTTCGATTGCCCTGTAACAATATATTCATCTTTTCGCCTAATGATGCTCGTCCACATCTCTCAGCCTTTCCCGTTACCACTCCGAATTCAATTTTTGCAGTCAACAACAATCTGGAATCATTGAGTGAATTTTGTGATTTTTTCCATTGCCATACGTGAGGAGTATCTGGTTACAACTGTGGTTCCACTGCTATTGTTTTACAAAGCTGATCTGAATTAAGAATAGCATCATCGAGTTACGCTCATCAGTTGTTTTCTGAATTTTTGAGAAAGGAAACAAAGAAATGACATCGAGAAAACCAGTAAAGACCAAACCGCGAAATTTTTGGACACAGACCGATATGTCATTTTTTATTTACTGAATACTAGGCCTACTAATTTCTGATGGTAGGGTGTCATGTGAAATATAACCATAATGCTGCTGAGATAACGATTTAGTCTTTCTGATGAGCATCTTGGTCTGCTTGCCGAAGTATTTCGTTCTCGAACCCTCACAAAACCTTTATAAAGGTTTGGTCAGCCTGGCGCGTGATCGAACTAAAAACGATGTGCGTATCGAACGGTGTTTCTAACTGCTGAGCTTACATCGCGTTTTTTAGACCATTTTGCATTTCTGCCTAGTTTTAAAGACTCAACGAACTCACTGGTTACACTTAAAATACTAGTCTATTAAAATGTGCACTGAGTGCCCTTCCCATTAGCAATTTCGTGCAAGTCCTGAAAACACCGTTCGTTCAACGCGGTAGACGCCTCGCTGATTTGCTTCAGTTTTGTTTTACTTCTTTAAAATTTTATTGCCACAAAAAGATTATGCGAAGAAATGCGATCTAGATTTGTAGTCGCTTTTGCTTAGCCATTAGGTAGGCCCAAATTGCGAAAGTACTCTAATAAATAGAAGGGAGAAATGTAGACGTATAATAACCATCAGTGTGGGGAAAGCAATCAATACTTTGAACTCTTAGAAATATTTTCTCTTTTTGAACTGGAACGTTTGATTTTTTTATGAATTGTACCATTTCACTAACATTTGTAGAAGCATCGCGGAACGAATGCTTGCCGACTTTAATAAAGCCTATGGAAACATTGGTCTTCGGCTAAATCACACAAAAACGATGTTCATGAAGGACGGATTGGTTTCGCATGCCCCATTCAAGCTCAACAGAGCGAATACCTCCGAATGCTCCAGTTATACCTACCTAGTTCGGGAAACCAATATGATGGACGACCTAGCCCCAGAGCTGAGCAGAAGGAAACAAGCGGTTTGGGAAGCTTTCAAGACCATCGAGGATGTAGTGAAGAGAACGAAGAACACCCGACTCCGTGCCCACCTTTTCGACTCAATGGTACTTCCTGCCCTAACGTAAGCGTCAAAAACCCGGTCGCTACATAAACAGGATGAGAGATCACTCAGCGTTAGTGAACGCGCAGTCGAAAGGATGATGCTAGGAGTACCCCTTCTTACACGAGTAAGGGAAGGGATGCGAAGCTCCTACCTGCCAAGCAGTCGAGGATAATGTGGGCCGGATACCTAATGCGTATGAATGACAACCGACGGACAGGAGCCGTTAGTAACTGGACTCCTCGAGAAGTTAAACGCACTGCACGAAGACAACGGACTCGATGGGCAGAGTTCTTTACGAAAATCCTAGAAGAAAGATATGATGAAGCGGAACCCACTGGGCTACTCTTGCACGTGACAGGAAAAATTGGAAGAATTACTGGCGCCTGCTCGAGTCACTTGACGATCAACAGGACTATAGGTGATACGGGTGATGTAGAAGCAGCACACAGAAGATTTGAAGATGAGGGAATGCCATAATATGTATATATATATTTCCATAATAATTTTTGAAAACGGGAACCACCATCAACAAGGTACTTCATCGATGAGAGTGGTTGAACAACAGTAACTCATAATAGCGGAATTCCATTCCGAAAGCCTACACTCATTATCGGAAAAAAACAAATAAACCTGGAAGCATAAATTTATTGGAAACTCTAATGGGAACCTACTTGAAAATACTCCTCTTCCCAGCCGAACTTTCTCATTGTATCCAACTCTCGGAGTTGTGGATCATCTTCCTTCTCCACATCCATTCGATCCAACACCGCAAGCGTTTCTTGCGTATCTCTAAGCATTATCTACTACACTAACGCTCCTGCACTCTCCTACTAATAAAAGAAAGATACCATTGAGGCGTTTTTCCATTGCTGAAGGTGATATTTGTTAACTTTGTATTCCACGAACTGGACAACGTTCAATCTTTGCATAGGTGACAAATCTCATTAACTTCGAACAATTTCTTCGATTTTCCGGGTTTCCTTTTTCGATATCGAACTTTCAGAAAGAAGCATTAATTCCAAAAAAAGATTAGTGAGGTTTCATCTCTTCACTCTCTTAAATAGGTTTCTGACGCAATTCTTCTAGTTTAATTTCTGTTAGTTTGTACGTCGTATCATAACGAAATCATGTTAGGAAGAGAATATTAGCAATAACAACAATATAGGCATACTTGGCGTGAAGGAGTTGCATCCAACAGCACGGTTCCGTATCGCTGGCGTCTAGACCCCAATAGTGCAGTTCCTCTTCGAACAACGGCCCGCAAACATCCGTCGGATAATGCAGTTTACCGGTTCGATAGTAGTTAAGTATCTTGGAAATTTACATGATTTTGACTGTAATTAACACACTCACGCGCTCTGGCATTTTCTTCGATATAAAAAAGGATGAAGGATAAAGCTTTCGGCGTTGATCAATCCCTAAAGGATGCACCATGCATTCGACTTCAATAAGCATCGCTTGGAAGTGATTGAATGCATATCTGGCCTTTACAATGACTCCCGGTAGCCTACCGATGTATAAAGCCAGTACGCTGCTATCCTCCCAGACAAGTCTGGTACCAATTTGTCGACTCCGAGGGATGGAAGGCCTGGTGGGCCATGGGCGAGGGAACAATTCCACGTGTGTGTTGCAGGGCGCCTCCGACCACCGCGCCACACGCGCCCTGCCTTTTCGATATATTCAGTTGTTTTCCATATTCAGTACAAATATGCATACACTTTCAATCTCACCTGTGAGAAAACAGCTGGATGCCTATCAAAGAAATATTCGTTTAAAAGTGGATCGAAATTCGCAAGCGACGGCGTTAAACTGAAAACCACAAAATTTCGTCATCTGAAGAAGGAAATCTCAAACGTTCGTATTTTATGTACGCCGCATTTTATTTTGTATACACAATCTCATAGTCCTTTTGTTTCCAGCAGCAGGAAAACTACGAAAGTCAAGTGAAAGAACTCGCAGGAAAGTCGTTACACATCAAAAATCATGACCAGAGATGAACTACAAGCCGAGGTTTTCTAATTTGCGCAGAAGAAAGTACACCTCCTCCCCTTAATGAAATCAATCAAAATTTTTTAAAAATACCTCTGAGATGCTAGTTTCAAGAAATTATCCTTTCAGAAGTTTTCTCAAAAAAAAAATAAACCAACTAAAGATTTAAGGTATCGTACACACAATATGATATATGCAAACGTGCAATACTATGTTCTAGATCTATCAATAAAAACATTAAATTACTACCCTAAATTTGATGGATCTTTATTTCTCTCCCTTAGTGTAGAGAAGGTGGAGAGTTCTCGGGTGGAGCTTTGCAGTGAGGGTTCGCCATTCGGGTAGGCCAAGCTGGCAAAGAGTTCGACATTTCCAACCCAAGCCCCGGCTCACAGCTAAGCTAGCTCTTGAAAACGGCTCAACAATTAGAAGCTAAATGATGAGGAGCTGGAAAGGATCTAGCACGGATTTCGAGACTTAAGAAGAAGAAAATCTCACCTAAGAAACTAATTACTTAATAAGTGAAAAATCTGCTAAGATATGCAAGATTCTGATGATGGCTTATTGAAATATTGGCCACTTCAGCAGGTAGTAATCTCGTTGATGTCTCCTTATCATTATATCATCACTTAGCTTATAACTTCGCAAAAGCAATTCGTGGAACATTTAGCGCGTTGAGATTAACTTGCGGCGTTAAGTCTACGGACAAACCATGTGTTGGTTTATCTCTTGTCGAAAAATCCTCTGCAGATTAAGCAAGTTCGAAACAATGGACAACTAAATCGGAAAAGAAAACGACAAAAAACTCTATCAACTCTTAATACAGTGAACATTCGAATACTATGTCTGAAAAGAAAAGAAAAGGCAAAATTCCATCCTCATGTAAAACTAGAAATGGTTTGGGTATCACAGTCGAAAAGGTCGAGTTCAATACTCCAACGCTGTTTCGAACTCGCATTAAGCGAAACAAGTCTCTCATAGTCCCTAGGTCGGAAAAACGGCAACGGAATGGTTTGGAGAGCCGCTTCCAATAAAAAAGAGATGACTAGTTCTCATGAAGATCTGGGGAACGCTCTAGCAAGAGCATAGAGGAGGGACAATAAACCTGGCAACCTTCACAAACAAGACCAAAATCACCAAGCAGCAGTCGCACTCATAAAAGAATCCCAAGACCTTTGTATTAATATGAGATGAGAGGAAACGTATCGAATACAATGGGTTGGATCCGTGGATGACGCGATGTCGGGTCATGTAAAAGAATATAAATTGCAGTTAGAGGCATTTTCATGAACAGTTGTCCTACATTAATAGTATTCCAAGTGTTTTTTTTGTTCTTCATAGACGAAGGCTTCCTAACTTGATAGTACATGAATTATTCAAATTAATTATCCATCGCATTAGACAAACCAGTTGCAGAACAGCTTTACTTGGACTCGTTAAAGGCGTAATACTTTGAAATACTACGGAACGAGCGAGAAGACATAGATTAACAACTAGAAAATTCAACTTTTTGATATCTTAGTGAAAGAATGGAGTCCTTCTGCATTCTAGATGTCGTTATAAATTATAAAAGGTATGCAAGAATATTTGATGTAAGCTGTCATTCGGAAGGCACCACAAGGAAAAGACGAATAAAAGCTTGCGAAAATGTTATCAGTATGACGGAAGTTCCTGTGTATTTCCACTCACCGACTAAGGCGTGTGGCCGGAATTTTCTTCAAGGTGGCTTGATAGGTCTCATGTCGTACACCACCGACATTCAACACAACTCTTTCGTCCATCGAAAGACCTGTATCATCAAATTACTTCGAACTGAACGCATTAAATCGTTTACAAAAATGCGTAAAATACGCATGAAATGAGTTTGAAATTAACTGAAAGTGGATAGTTTGAAACACCTTCGATGTTGCCTTTGGTTGGTGTGAACTTTATGGTTTAAACAAAGTGATGAACACAAGGAAAACAAGTGAAAACTGATTGAATTTTCTTTTAATTTTCTTTTCTAGAGAAATTTAGTGAAGCCAGAGTTTCTGGGAACATAAACGGTTTAGAAGCATATTTTTTGAGAGCTTTCACTTACGTTCAACTAGTAAGCAACTGCTTATTAGAGGAAGAGAAGCGCAATATATGTAATTGGAATAGTTTAAAAAAAGGCAGAATCGGTATCACCAATCTAGGATTTTACTCTTTTAGACCAAAACCCATTATATCTGAAAGAAAGTGATTGGTGAATAAGCAGAGGAGAAGATTGAGTCATCGGCGGTCGATGCCAGAATTCGTTATAGGCTGCTTGAGCTTAGCGTCTAACTCGTTGATGTGCATTAAGCTGAAGCAGTCGTGTTCGAATCGTTCTCACCAATTCGCATTGGTTCTGACATTCGGTGGTCAGTTTCGACTAACAGCACTGAATCAGCAGATGAGAATTTCGTCGTATTAGTCCGCTATGTCAGTGTCTATAGGTATTAGATTATGGTTTTCACCTTAGGTCCCTTTAAAACGAAGTATGAAAACCACCCCTTGTATAAAACAACAAAATATACTAAAAAGCATTATCGAGTTAACACCGGCAGAGGCAATCGGCATGGACGCTTCTCTAACAATGAATTCATGTGTGAGATACATTTGTGATTCAAAGATATTTCCGAGCCGCTTTTTGTTCTCGATGGCTTGTCAACTCAACATGGTCGTATGTACACGAACCTTTCTTATTTCTTATGCTTCGTTTAGGCAATGGAAAAAAGTCGAAATTTGCTGCAATATTCACTGATTCATGTGATGTGGAAGAATATCAATGATGTTTGATGGAGAAAGAAATTTTAAGAGTTATAGATAAACCTTGGAGATATTTTCACTTTAAAACAACACATTTACGTGATGTCCCTCTAAATAGCTGAACTATATATATATATATATATATATATATATATATATATATAT
>UYYA01000676.1:0-38714 GCA_900624975.1 Angiostrongylus costaricensis | reverse complement strand
TGTGGCAAAAAGATCGATAGAAATAGCTGAGAGACGTGCGAAACAAAGGACCCGCATGGTGTGGTGGTGAACGCGTTACTCCCCGGAAAGGATAATAGCGCGTTCGTTCCCCACCATAGACACCTGCGGTCCAGAGTTTTGCAAATATCTCAGCAACGTTGTGGTTGTAATCCCAATATTCCCAAAACAATACCAACCTCACGTCAGCTAAGAGTTGTTCCTAAGAACATATATATAGATTTGCCGATTATTTTGCCGAGGTTTATAGAAAGTTGATCCATCCTTATTGGCAAGTATAGAAACGGTTTGAAAGCATTGATGTAAAAGTTTAAAGTGATACTCTCCTCTACTTTTTTCAACGTTTTCTTATGGGAAGGACAAGTTAAAGACAAACGAATTCGTTCACATGAAATGAGAATTACACGCAAGAGATCTCATCCAATTCCTCTATTACACAATTCTTGCCGACATCATTGCCTTGAAATCAATACGGCTTATCGGACTTTGTTTTTACTACGTGCTGCAAATATTGTATCCAAAGCTTCTTATAATATTCAAACGAGGATAGAAGCACTTACCCACGTGCTCCGAATTGGCAACTCAAATCGTGAATTGTTCGTCGGCCATTCTTCTGCATCAGATGATCCATGAAGAACAGCAACGCCATGTTCTTTGCCTCCTCCATTCTGGCTTACCTTACAAGAAAGGAATAGCTTATACGCAATTCCATGCATGAAAACACAATGTTTTTAGAAACACTCCTTAGTAATTCATGTAGGAAATCGAAAAGAGAATGATTGAGAGAAATAGACAGAAAAAAGAGGATAGAGGGAGAGAGGGAGAGAGGGGGGAGGGGGAGAGGAATAGGGGAATTTTTCAGCTGTTCTAGTGGTGAAGCTTGAGCAATAATGGCTCGAAAAATTTCGAACTAATTTATCACTTGTTCAGGCAGTATACAAGGGAACTAACTAATCTTTGCGATCTGCTCTAATTCTTTTAAAGATGTCAAAACATGCGCTGCTTAAGAAGAAATATTGTAAAGATAAGCGGGTTAGAAAGACTCTCGCTTCTTATTCATGGTCTGTTAAGTGCTAATATCAAATCCAAGAGTGAAGTTTATGCTTAATTTAAATACTGAGTACTTTGCCTTCATAAAGAATGAGGACCCTCGTGCTACCCAAGATATTTCTCACCTATTTTCCTCTACAAGCAGCTTTAGCTGTTCCGGTTTGAAATGTGAGACATCGAGAAAAGCTGCGAACCTCTTTTCACCATTTACAACTTGCTTCGTATCCGACGAAGCAAATTGTAAATGGTGAAAAGAAATTCGCAGCTTTCCTCGATGTTTAGCGAGAGAGCCAAACGTAAAGGGTAATGAGTTAGCCGATGAGGTAAATCTAGAAGTTAATGCAAAACATATTTCTCACTTAGCTGCAATGATTGAAACTAGGCAACCTTTTCCCACAATGTCTGGGAGACCCGTACCAAAACTCTTGTTCGTAATTATAGGCAATTGTCGGCCTATGTGGATTACAGGAACGTTTACCATAGCACTGCGACTAGGTTTCTTCCAGCACAGTTAGAAGGCCACAAAAGTTATTCAAGAGAAAAAACAAGGTTTCCTTAAGTTTTTAACCAACAAAAACTTAATCCATAGTAATAAATAAATCCAGGAAAATTCCCACATAGAAAAGGTAGATCGAAAAATGTGTTTCTAACAGAAATCGGATGAAGTGAGCAAGTAAACAGGAAGCGAAGAACACCATATAATTAATTCTAGAAACAAATAAAAATTCCACCAAACAATTGTTTAAAAAATCTCTTAACTAAGGCTTCAATTGATCGCTTCCAAGTTTTATTGTGGATATGTTAATTGTCGCTCTGTGTGCGGGCAATATGACTTGAACAATATAGCATACTCACAGACAAAAAACAGGAACGTTAACAAAGAAAGGAAAGTAATAATACTTTTATTGTTGTCATCGCAACTATGGAAAAACCGCTCAATAGAATGTGATAACAACTCGGCGTGTAAAAGTACACAAGTATTGAAAGTAAGGGCGGATCGTGGCTCAGTGCTTAGAGGTGTCCTGCAATAAAACACCTAGACGTTGGCTCGATCATGCGTACTAGGCTAATCAATCCTTCCATCCCTCCGTGATCGGAAATTAATACCGGTTTTGCATGGGAATGCAAAAATATTGGCTTGATAGATCGACGGACTCCTGCAAGGCATTACAAAGGCCGAATATGCATTTAATCAACTCTAATGGGAGTCGAATGCATGGCGCATTCCTCAACAATCGATGAACCTCGAATGTTTTATCCTTTATTTATAGTGTTATTTGGTTTACTATCACAAATTCCTGAACTGAGAATGATATACGACGCCTATGATTGAGAAGTCACAGAAAGAGGGGCGAGTTTGACCCGTCGACGACGGGACCGTAGATGTAGCGGAATGGATTATCGGCTAACAACACAGTTAAACACGACCTGCTCCATTAAACAAACACTCGTAGATCACTGGAAATCATGTGGTGAGGATGTTCACTTCAAAGCAGTGCTCTAATCTATTTCATTATAAGTGGCTTAGAATTCAATTCAACACTGAACACTAACGATAACAAGACACTGAATTCCCAACCGTCTACCTTAAAAACCTTTAAAAAAACAAAGACAAAGAAATATCACTAAGAATTAGAATATGAAGCACCACTTCTTTCTTCCAGGAACGTGAACAAATTTGCATCAAAGAGAAAGATTAGCAAAAACGAAACACTTGGAAGGAATTGAAATCTGACACACTCCAAAGCGCATATGTCAGTACTAGGCCATCCCACACATTATAAACCACTCAAGGGCAAACCCTCATTATATGAAATATGCTATAAAAATTATTGACTATTATGCCAAGGTGAAAAAAACGAATGGTGAAGATCGAATTCACTCAGTCACACCTTGGAAACTTGAACCCTAAATGGTCTCGATTGGAGCCAATTTAGTTACTTCATTACTTAATAGGTCAATACGAAGACATGGATGGCAACGATGCCTCTGTGATAGAAAATTCATAAGTGAGGGGTTTATATATTTATGTAATTGCCATACATTTTATCAACTCAAGGCATTACTACACACCGATGGGAAACTAAGACAACTTTGAGCGTACTCTTTCGTAGACACTTCATAGGCGTGCAAGTTTATAACTTTAAAGTTTACCTATTCTTAGCTAAAAAAAAATCAAGACATTAATGGTTGCCTAACATTGCACACACTGTCCTATTAAATACTAACTACTTAACTACTTTACTATGAACTAAACAAATTTGGTTAACACGCTTCCAATCGGCTTTATGTCCTAAATTCCCCATGGTATAAAAGAAATAACTATGAAACTCACTTGAAAAGATACAATGTTAAGAAACAGGTAAATTAGTCAGGTGGGTCTTTGAAAATCGGTTTGATTAACCGCAATCCATTGTACCGGCCACGCCCTTGGCATTATTACATCACGAATGCCTCATCATCATAAAACGCTCCCTTCTTTCGTGGAGAATTTCGCCGCTTTGCCATCTTCGAGAAACAACTGTATTGTAAGAGGTATAAAACCAACACTGTAATTAAAAAAAACAGTTGTCAGGTCGTAAAACGTCTCCAGACTAGTTCAATCTTTCACGGTGCGTAATCGATCACCGCTATATGATGATGTACTATTGAACTCATTGTATTACCTGTAACTTCACGCATAAACGATGAAACACTTTGCCAGTTTTGAGATCTACGACATGACAACTAAGACCGTCTTGACACCGTAACAATGTAGTGGGGCGGCCGTGGCGCAGTGATCGGAGGCGCCCTGCAACACACATGGGGATCGATCCCGCGCCCGTGGCTCACCAATCCTTCCATCCCTCTGGAGTCGGCAAATTGGTACCAAACTTGTCTAAGAGGATAGCAGCACTAGCTCGATACATCGGTAGGCCACCGCAAGTCATTGTAAAGGCCAGATATGCATTCAATCACCTCCGCACGATGCTTAATGAAGTCGAATGCATGGCGCATCCCTCAGAAACTGATCAACGCCGAGATCTTTTTATCCTTTAACAATGTAGAGTCGACTTTTAATGTTAGTGTTATCCAAAATAAATAGATCCGTTGCACAGTATGAATGAAAATAGTAATAGGCAGATACAGTTAGAAAAGATAACAGAATGATGACTTTAGAGAGAATGACAAGAATCCAAAAACGCTAAATGAAGGGCCGAACCAAGAACGTAAAAAACCTAGCCATAACAAAGATGACTATAGAAGTAGTAAAATAAACAAAGCTTTGCTAATGTCATTCACCAATGTACGGTGAAAATTAATAGAAAAAAAAACCGGAAGTATTAAAAAAAAAAAGGTCGCCACGTTTAAAATAATGTATCGAGGCCACACACAAAAATGACATTTTCTGGAAATGAACTGTTAGGACTCATAATTAGGAAGGGCAGAGAAAAGACGCGAAATAACGGATGGTTTCAAAAAAAACCAGAGATCTCCCTCATATGAGGGATCTCGAGCAGACTACGAGGCTACGTGGGGCGTCCCCAGGTGGCGGATAGGGGGTTAATCACGGACCAAAAGCGACTTTTGCTTCCCTGAGACGCAGGTGGATCCAGGGGATGGACTCCCTGTTTCTGCTGCGCTGATTTGGCACATACTTTCTGTATTTGGTAGGCGTATTCATGCATGCGTGTGTGGGTGCGTTCTTGCTTATGCGACTTGTATTCTACGAGTTAATTCGGCCAAAAGCCTGCAATCAAATGACTGGGAAGTATAATGGGGGGAGGGGGTTAGGAGTCGACTCCAAGAAATAAGCTCCATATCACACTGGGAGAACCTGGCAAGCTACCCGTGAATATACCCAGCGCCCACGTTTAGGGCCCAGAAAGCTATACGTGGGTATCAAAAATGCTAAACAGTAAAAAAAAACGGGCCTTATTCCCCTGACCCCGAAAAAGCCTCCAATTTCGCAGCGTTGGATACGACGAGTACGGAGAAGCTGCTAAAATCTCAGCGCCAATGAAATCTGCCTGGATTTCAAAGAACTATGGTGACGATCTGTACCTACAATGCAAGTACATTTGCACCCGAGTCCTGAATAGAAAACTTGCTCATGCAAGCAAGAAGAATAGGGTATGATGTCATCGGCCTGGCAAAGACGAGAAGACGCCAACCTTTCAACGCCGTCTGTGACACCGAAGAACTGCTCCTCGGAACATGCCCGAGTAGAGTCGGCGGCGTCGGCGTTCTCGTCAACACGAGCTTGTCCATGAACATCGATTCATTCAAACAACTTACAACTCGAATCAGATGTTTACGATTAAAAAGATGTGGATCAATTCCGGCTTTGACAATCTTCGCCGTTTACGCGCCGACATCAAGGTATAACGAAGAAGAAGTCGAAACGTTCTATATCGACTTGGAGAAGTTCTACAGAGAAGACCACACATTCTTCAAGGTCATCATTGGAGATTTTAACGCCAAGATTGGACCAAGAAGAACGTCACATTGGGAACCACGGATTAGAATGGAACGAATAGTTCCAGATGCCCCACCCTCAGTGCTGGACGTGGGAGGCTCCCAATGGAGAGTACCATAACGAAATAGATCACATCATAGTAAATAGAAGGTTTTGCCTAACCCAAGTCGCTATTGTCCCAAAATTCTACAACGGGATCCGACCATCTCCTCCTCCGTTCAAGCTTCTATTTCTCGTGGAAAGGATAAAAAGCCGTTAAATTCAAAAGTCCCAAAACCACCGTAAACTGAAACTTATTCAATTCATTTAGTGGTCTGTTGGGAAGATGCCGTTTTCGATAGCATCGACGAAGAATACGATCGGCTCATTCAACATCTTCACGTTAGCGCTATAAAAGCTGAGAGTTCGAAAGTCACCAAGAGACGCATGTCTCCAGAAACACTCGAGCTGATACGACAGCGTGGAATCGCACGAGCTGCAGGCAACCACGAACTAACGTTCGAACTTGCAAAACAATGACGACAGGCGATAAAAGAAGATCTTAGAGAGAAGAGCAGCAGTAATGGCCGAAGCTGAAGGGGCTAGGAAAAGCATTCGCAAAGCCCACCGAAGCTTCGCCAATTAGAAGTCCAAAATGATTGCTCTCCGGCGCCCAGACGGAACAGTTACAGTATCCAGAAAGGCAATGGAGAAAATCATTGAGTACTAGTCAAATCTCTTCGATAACCACGTCCACCTTCCGTCATATGAAATAAAGGAGGATGGATATCTTGCACCACCGGTTCTCCCTTCCGAAATCCGACATGCCGTTTCGTCGGTGAAAAATCGAACAGCACCAGGTCCGGACAGGATAAGACCAGAACATCTGAAGAACCTTCCGCCAGTCTTCGTAAACACACTGGCTCGGCTCTTCATACGTTACCTCTTTGAATGCAAGGTCTGTACTCAGTGGAAGACCAGCAAGACCGTGTTATTGTTCTAGAAGGGTGACCATCACGATATCGGCAACTATTGCCCAAACTGCTTGCTGTCTGTCGTCTACAAACATTTCACTCGAGTCATCTTAAACAGAACTGACAGAACACTGGACTGTTGACAGCCATGTGAGCAAGCACGGTTTCGAAAACGATTTAGTACGATGGACCACACCCACATGGTACCAAGGCTTACTGAAGTATCGCGAGAGTACAAAAGACCGCTCTGTTTCACTTTCATCGATTTACAGAAGGCCTTTCATTCAGCTGAGATAGAAGCAGTCTTGGAAACCCATGATAGTCAAGGAGTCCCTACCCAGTACATAAAGATTCTTCGTGAGCTGTACAAAAATTCCACAACGAAGATATCACCATTCTACAACAGTATTAACATTGATGTCAAAAGAGAAGTTAGCAAGGCGATACCATTTCGCCAAAATTATTTACCGCCACCCTCCAGAATGTCATGCGAACATTGGAATGGGATAATATGGGAGTGAAAATCGACGGTCAGCAGTTACACCATCTTCGCCTTGCTGATGACATCGTCCTTATAACCCCAACCATTAGCCAAGCGGAGCGTGAACTTGACGACTTTGATAAAGCCTGTGGAAAGATTGGTCTTCGACAAAATCTCACAAAAAACGATGTTCATGAAGAACGGATTGGTTTCCCATGCCCCATTCACGCTCAACGGAACGAATATCTCCGAATGCTCCAGTTATATATATCTAGGTCGGGAAATCAATATGATGAACGACCTAGCTCCAGAGTTGAACAGGAAGAAGCGAGCGCTTTGGGGAACTTTTAAGAGCCCCGAGGTTGTAGTGAAGAAGAGAAAGAACACCCGACTTCGTGACCACCTTTTCGACTCTACGATTATTCATGCTTTAACGTATGTATCAAAAACTGGTCGCTGCGGAAGCGGAATGAAAGATCACTCAGCGTTATTGAATGCGCAGTCGAAGTAACAGTGCCAGGAGTATCCCGTTTCATGCATGTGAGTGAAGAGATCCGACGCTCTGACCTACGCCAAACCTCAAAAATGACAAACGCCGTTCCATACGCCAAACTGTCGAAGGTAATGTGAGCCGAACGTGTAGTGCTTATGAACGACAACCGATGGACAAGAGTCGTTAATGACTGGATTCCTCGAAATGTTAAACGCACTGCAGGAAGACCACCAACCCGATGTTGAGAGTTCTTCACGAAGAGCCTAGAAGAAAGACATGATGCTCGACGAATCTCTAGAGCGAGCAGAATCCACTGGGCTACTCTTGCACGCGACTGGGAAAAATGGAAGGTTTACTGGCGCCCGCTCGAGTCACTCGACGATCAACGGGACTACAGGTGATGCAGGTGACATAGAGAAAAGCTAAAGAGAGAAATGGTTTGGCATAGATCAGTCCTTCAGTGATGCACCATGCGTTCGATTCCATTCGTACCGTGGCAGAAATGATTATGGGTATATCTATTCTATATGACTTGTGTGAGCCTATCGATGTGTAAACTCAATGTTCTTAATAACTCCTTACAATATTAAGCTTATACGAGGTTGTTATATATCTTTTATTTAGCAAGTGTTTCGACACCCTCGTCTTCCCCAGAACCAATGATCCGAATCGATGGTCTACTCGATGTGCCATCTTTTTCGTAACAGTGTTATTACTCTCCAGGATAATTTTGGCATCAATTTGCCGACTAAAAGGGAAGAAGAGCTTAACCTGCCTGAGAACCGGCATTGAACTAAATACGTCGTGGTCTCCTGAGAGCACTGCACTACATACGCCCTTACAGAAACAATCTTGTGCATCAACGAGAAAAAAAAATTTTAAGAGACGCCGGTTATGAAGCAATGTAGGAAAGAAGAAACGGTAAGGCAAGACATTGATTCAAATTTTTAAAACTTCTTTTAACACGCTATTGGCAACTGGTTTTTAGTTCAAAAACTCTCCATAGACAAGAAGTCTGTCGTAAATCATTTTGAACATGCGACCCGTCTTTCACATCTACTATGCGGATAACAGCATTTCTCGCATTCCATTCGTTTCCTCGAATCCATCACACAAGATGATCTTCCAACTGTGGCTTCGGTTGCTGCTGAGAATTTCCATTTCATTACGAATGTCGTTGAATGCTGGTCGAGTCGATTCTCCCTGGAGTCCTAAGATAGTCGAGCTAGAGCGTTCCACCTGGTTTGCAGAGAGTAAACTTCTTCTAGAAAAGTCCGGTAGCAACTCTCCGAAGCCAGAGGGATTAGAAGCTTAGTGAGCGCAGTGCGAGATCGAACCAGCACCGTGCTTGTGACAATTGACATCCTTACAGTTGTGCTATCTGCCTTTTCATTTTTGAACACATCGACGACAATGGTTTCCTCCTTCAAGTATCAACAAATAACAGACTCAGTAGCACACATATTTATATATACATATATGTATATAATACAGCATTCCTTTATATGATAAATATAAATACTTGAAAGAATTGAAACGTGTTAGTGAAAAGGTTTAAAACGGTATGAGTACTCTGTGACTCATATTGAGGTCAATATATTAACGGGCTTATATTAAAGGGCTCCTTTCTGCTAAAAGTTTTTCCAGTGCTCGAACACAAAGAGCAATAAAGCGCAAGAAGCATAGCCACTAAACATCTGCATTACCAGATTTCACATCACATTCGCCTATATATCCACCTCTATGCTGGCATATAACAACGAACATAAGACTAGTAACTAAGCGTATAGTGATCTTAACGACAGAAACATATCTGAAGAAAATAGCAAGCTTCTACACAAACCTTATAACCAACATAATCCTCGAAATTAAACCTGTAAAACTAGCATAATATAATAGAACAGCTGCGGCTTACACTGCAAGGCAAGATAATCAATAGTTGCCTAGTAATACAAGAATGTAAGGCTTCAATGTAAGTTTATTTGCACTCTCTGAGCAGTGTAAGCAGGTGAACTCTGAGCAGTGTAAGCAGGTGATAAATTCTTTAATGAAAGGCTTGAAAAGGAATGACGGCCAAAGTTAACGAAAATCAGAGCAACTCCATGAATACACGCTACCTTCTAGTAATTATAGCCCTCCTCGTGATCCACGAAAGATGGCCGAGAGCCGGTCTCACGCTTGTTCCCTGAGATACCACGGTTTTTAATAGGTTCAAGAAAATTTTGACTTCGATTACCTAGTAAACCAGAAAAACGTATATCCATTCTTGATGCATTCACCACTTGACGGAATCTGAGAATGAATTTCTGTCTGACCTACTAAGTAATCATTATAAAAAGTTTCCTAGAAGGAAATTACTCAGTAAACAGTCAACAAAACATAATGAGAAGCCGGACAGTATGTATATAGAAAGAGATACCTAAAACATTAGCAAGCAAATCGCTAGACCAAATATGAGGACATTACGTAGCAAAGTAAGAATTTTTAGCTAAGATTCTGCTTCATAATGTTCTTCGATCTGGATCGTTACTCTTTTAATAAGCAGGAACAAAGAAGTCTCGAAAATAAAGAAAAAAAACCAGTGATAGACAATGTAAAACACAAATTACCTCAATCAAAGGTATCCCAACAGAGTGTACAATCGTGAAAATCTGCTTACAACAATCCATTAGCCTCTGCATAAACTTTAAATAAGAACAAAGATTCTGCTAAACAATGAAAACCACAAATAAATTAAACATCACAGTCAAAAATCTCATAACGTGAGCGCTCTCTATCTTTTCACGGGCTTTGAGGGCTCCGTAATTTCCACCATGTGTGCCCGAATTCTATTGATTTTGGCCACCCAATGAGATTTTTCTACCTTTTTTTTAAACCACGGTTGATCGTCTCTGGTGAATAATCACAGGAAATGATGTCGTAAAAGAAATATCTTCTGTTCCGAGAGAAACCCAGTCGCTAATCAGTAATCCCCTTTTCGATCCATAAGCGCCAGCTGTCAATAGTGAAAAGCTGGGTACACTGGGCACGGCAATCTCAGGATGGTGGGATAAAATACACTTGAGAAACATTTTAAAATGACAACAATGACAGAAAAACAAAAAGATAAGTGAGTCGAAGCATAAAATTAACCACTTTCATGACTGACGATTGCGAAAAAATGAACGGATGGAAGAAAGGATGTCGTCTAGACGACATTTGTGAAAGGGATATTCAAGTATATGATGCAGTAATATTTGATCTTTAAGCGACTAACAAAACCTCTGCAATAAAAGCATAAATTCAAACTAAACCTGAGACTTCAAGCAAAAGTCATGAATAAACTCAGTATGAGTCCTCGCACGGTGTGGTGGTGAACGCGTTAACCCCCGGAATGGGTAGCAGCGTGTTCGGTCCCAACCGCAGACCGGAGTTTTGTAAATATCTCAGTGCCATTATGGTTATATTTGACAAAATACTTTACCTTTAAAAATAAGCAAGCAGTAAATGAAAACTGACGAAACCACAACAGCTAAGGGTTGCTAGGAGTGCATGTTGCCCATAGGATAAAATGAAAACTGAAACAAAAGACAGGATTCGAAATCCTTAACTATTAAGATAAACTATTTGTTATACCTTTTTATTTTCTGCCTACTATAATTTCGCGGCAGGGTACTAAGCGAAATACAACCACAAAGTTGCTGAGATATTTGCAAAACTCTGGACCGCAGGTGTCTATGGTGGGGAACGAACGCGCTATTGTCCTTTCCGGGGAGTAGCGCGTTCACCACCACACCATGCGGGTCCTTTGTTTCGCCTGTCTCTCAGCTATTTCTATCGATCTTTGCCACAGCAATCACCCGTCAGCGGGATTGATCCTTAAACTTAAACTTAAACTATTTGTTTCCTCATGAAAGCTCTCAAGAACTCGGCTCCACTTAATAAAAAGGAAAACAATTAATTTACGGCTTCCCTTTCTTGAACTGAATAACAATGGTTTTCATGGGAACTTTCTAATGAGGTCCAATCATTCGTTTCAAGAAATCGAATAATCATCCCATATAGTAAGCCTATGTAAGAATGAATATTGGAGTATAGGGAAGGCCGCTAGACACAGTTCGAAATTTTGGAAAGTTACAAACCAGAAAATAAAATTGTCGAAGGTTCAAATTTGAACTTGAATTTGAAAAGGTTTTGAATTTTTTCTCTTCAGTGATGTGAAATGTATTCGACTTCGTTAAAGGCCGCAGAGGTAGTTGAAACCATATCTGGCTCATGCAATTAATGAGTTACTCGCATGAACATAGCAATGAATCAAGTCAGTGTTTTCATACTTCCAGACCTGGCAACAATTTACCGGTTCCGGAGAAATGGATGACCTAACTAGGTTAAAACGGAACAAAACCAACGACAATGTACACAGTGAAGGGTACTCCTAACCACTCCGTTATACGCGACCTGAACTATAAGAAAATAAAGTTACCTTTTATGTGACATAATGAGCTTTTTAGATGTGAAGTGACGACTTCCGTTACACAAAATATGATGACCTTTGACTAGCACACATCGGTTGCCACCATACTATACTGGGACTCGCAGTGTCCTAAATTTTCTGTAGTGCTCTCGAACGCCCATTCTGAATGAGTATCAAAGCCAGTACCACAGTAGTATCATACTATCAAAACCAAAAACTGCATCTGTGTGGAATAACAGGACGATCCGCAGAAAATTCACACTCATTATTACTTACATCCTTCCCCAACACTACGATAATTCCCAGGACCGACACTCCATTAACCTCGGCGTTGACCAATAATTCGTTTTCTTGATAAATACACACGATGTTGTTAGTATACTCTTTATCCACAAAGGCTGACGTTTTGGCGGATTTGGACTTCTTCAGATCTCAGTCGCTACTCTACACCAAAGATGATTCCACTCTTCCAAACACTGACCACAATGGTATCTCTTCGTGGCGTACTTCTTCAACTTTTATAATGTGTTCATTCAAAGGATTTACACTCATTTAAGGCAATGGTATTGAATTGCAGAGTTACTTTTGTAGTAGAATGTGGTTCGTTTAACAACACATTTGCTAAAGTGAAATCTCAAATCTTTCAAACAGAGCCACTTAATGATTTACTTCGACGATTTAATTTTCGTCACTTCCCGAAGATTTCGAATAAAGCCAGTGCTATTACTACTTAAGAAATAGATAACATTAGCAACAAGAGTTTTGCTATACTATACTATACTATATACTATACTGTACTATAGAGACGAAAACTTTGTTTAAAAAAGTATGGCAACCTATCTCAACACATTTTAAAACCACTTGTTTTAAAAAATAGTGGTCAGAGGTAAACTACACTGCGTGAGTAAAACCGAAGGAACAATTGGAGGGGTTTCTAAAAACCCAAAACGACTACTGTAGAGTACTAGAAATGAAAACAATTTCTGGCAAGGAACCATTGAGTCAAACACCGCTGTACTGAGTGTTCAGAAAAACGATGCTTACAGAATATCGTATAGCAAAGAGTTCAAACGATATCATTATATCATACAGCTTCCTCATCATAGAACAAAATCTATAGCTGTGAAATCGATCTTATAAATCGAGAAGATGGTCACTCGAGTAACAGAGGCAGAGCGATGTGTCAGTAACCTTGCTGATGATGGGACGAAGATAAAAACTGAGCGACTCCGAAAAATGCGCCGAAAGTAAGATGGAACGGAAAAAAATGTTGACTTAAGTGCTGAACAAATACAAAAGTAGAAGAGACGAACTATATAGCAGCAGCATGGTGAGAAGAGTGAGGAAATTTACAAACGCCTTTCATTAGGGTGGCATCAGAATTACACAGTGAACGACTGCGTCTGAAGCATATGTACCCAGGTCGTTCAGTCAACATAAAACGAATGCTTGAGCTTGAGCATGGAAAACTGCAGGAACTTTTCTATGAAACTGCATGGCCCTTGGCGAACAGCTAGTAGGATATCAGCGCAATTGATATGATTTTTTGGGCAAATGATATAGTAATAAATAGATAACAATAGAGGCGTATGTGGCGCAGAGGCCACATACAATACACAAGGGATCATTCCCTGTGCCCCAGGTTCATTGAGCCTTCCATTCCTTCGGGGTCGACAAATTGGTACCGAACCTGTCTGGGAGGAGAGCAGCACTGACTTGATACAACAGTACGCCACCGCGAGTCATTGCAAAGGTCAGATATGCATCCAATCGCCTCTAATGATGCTTAATGAATTCCAAAGCATTGCGCATCCCTCAGGGACTGATCAATGCCGAGAGCTTTGTCCTTTGTCTTTTATTAATAAATAAATACAACTTTTTTACAAACAATCATCGTTGACATCTGGAATTTATTCGCAATTAAAAGTACGTAAGCAGGATGTCTGCCATAAAAACTTCAAACAACAAACAACAGGGTGCTGGAGACTCCGCTCCATGCTCCGAGCTAACAAAACGCTCGATCCATTCGGAGTCGACAAGTCGGTACCACACTTGCAAGGGATCATGGTAATATTTTGGTTGATTCATTGGTAGGGCCACCATTCTACGGCGTTACGAATGGAATCGAATGCATGATACATCCGTATGGGATTAGTCAACTCCGTACGCTTTAACGTTCTATACCGAATGAATATTGACTGTAACTTTTTATAAATGATAATTGAATAACACGCAACAGATTCATTCATCAACTAAATAGCTTCAAGCAATTTTCTTCGTATTTTTGTTGAGCAAATGCGAGGTGTTATTATTCTTTATTCACGAATAAGCTGACGTTTCGGCGGATTTCGCCTTCCACAGAGCCGCTTCCTATAAGGTTTCCACTAAGTATAATATTCATTATACTAATTTAATTTAATTTATAATTTATAATTAATTAATTTATATAACTATAATAATTATAATTAATTAATTATTATTATTATAATTATATTTATAATTTATAATTTAATTTATAATTATAAATAGCTTCATTCCAAACCGAAACGTTTTACATACTACCTTACATAATTGCCACTCTCACAAACTTGAAATATAGATAGTGTCTTAAAAGACTTAAACCTAAGCACAGATCATGCAAACCTAACTACCGCTTTACTCATCTATAGCTGTAAGATAGAAAGGTTTTCGAAACCTAAAATCACAAAAGATGAAGAATATCGAATATGGAACTAATAGGTGCATATGAAAAGCTTTGCATGAAATCCTAGTGGAAGCGTCGTGACGACAGTAGTGCTGAAGTAATGTTTTTTGCGACATAGAACATCGTTTAGAAGGAAAAAAGTGGTCCACGAGAGTTAATGGTGCGATAACCTCTTGGATTTAGGACATTATTTTAGAACTAATAAAGTTAAAGCATAAATCTTTCCTATACATCCACGATGATGGTTTCAGAAGGTGGAAAGCAAAAATTCCATTCATGCGTGTCCATAAGTCCCCATAAATCATTAACGTCTTTTGCGTGCAACCAGTTAATGGCACCAAATGTATCACCCTAAAAACCTGACGAGAAGTGCACATCAGACCAGTCGAAATGAAATATCTGACAGTAATTTTGAATCAAAATGGTGCATTTTTTTTTCCGGGTTTCAACAACTTGGAGAATAAATCATCAGCTCTCAAGCGTTTGGATGAAGTGGGATAAATATGTAGCAATTTAAACGATCACAGTCTGACAAAAAGATAAAAAAAAGTACTCAGCGTTGATCAATCCCTTAGGGATGCACCATGCGTTCGACTTCACTAAGCATGGTTTGCAGGTGAATGATGCATATCTAGCCTATACAATGACTCGCGGTGGCCTAGCGGTGTATCGAGCCAGTGATTCTATCCTCCCAGACAAGTATGGTACCAACCCAGAGGATGGAAGGCTTGGTGGCTAGAGACGAGGGAATCGATCCCATGTGTATTGCAGGGCGCCTCCGACCACTGGGCCACATGCGCCCTATGGTTTGATATGTACGAAAATATTGGAGATGTCACCATCATTCAATGGAATCAGTCTATGTACTCTGGATCGTCAGTGGTCCACAGAGTTTTAATGAATTTAAAAGAAAAGTTTTAGAGAATTCACTTAGAAATCTAATTAGGAATAAATCAACAGAAGAATCTCTGCACATCTGGAAGTCTTACGGCAAGAAGGAAAGTAGTGTTCCAATTCATAGGCACCATTTATCCAGTGCTATGGAAACCTTGAAACGCCCCACTTTATAACGTTGCTATTTCTGGACTCCATATATAAAAATGAATGTCCGATCAATAACATATTGATCTGCTGAAAGTTGTGCTGTGGTCTTTATAATTCAATAAGGCCAATTCTTAAATATTCAGGTATCCAAACATGGAACATAAAGTAATGGACGTGAAAAGCATGCTGAAAATATCGAGTGAAGGAACACATTCCAAAGGAACAAATGAATATTAGAGGCTATCGTTTCATGAACTTATCACTTTGTCAAGGCCACGATGGATCATAACGGGAAGTGAAAGAAAAGGGAGTGGTTGGAATGGAATACGGAACGGAAGGCGAAGAGGACATGTAGTAGCGAAGAGAAACAACAGTAATTATTGATTGATCGCAAGGGCTAAGCACTATAGGGACCCGGTACACATTCATAGCTCAAAAAAATCGTAAAGTAAATAGATAGATTGGTAAGAGAACATGAAGGCAGCGATGACAGGTGCAAGAGATGATGGATCAAGCGATGAGCACATAATTATAACCTAAAGAGCATACGATTTCCGTTCTGTCCTTTCCTATTTCTCTTCTTCCTTTAATAATTAACATTAGAGAGCTATATTGCCTAATATTTCTATTTTTTCGTTTCAATTAAACTACTTACAATCTTATGTCTATGATTATTGTTGTGAAAAACTGCTGTAGGCTGCACATTCTTACAAACGTTCCAATTTGGATTACAGAGAAGGAACTATCCCCAAACAAGGCTGGTGCTTATTTCCCGATCCAGAAAAGATAAGAGGTGAGCATTAAGCAGGGTCGAAACTGCACTGTGCTCGTGATGAATCACTCACTACGAGCTCTTCCCGCTCCTGATTCTTGAATTAGATTTCGAAAACATTCACTGATTGACAAAAACGAAGAAGAAATAAAATCTAAAAGTCCGAATGAAAAAGGTATCAATAATAAAGACGTACATGTGAAAAATCATTTCTAAAAGGATGGATGTTTAAGACCTATTGATTAGAGTGCCAAATCTGAAGCAGTTACTGCTAGCCTAAAACCTTGGACAAAAGTGAAAACCACTACGTAGAGAGTTTTGATTGCTCTGAGAAGAAACATTCCAGTACTTTCTTTGCTGTCGCCTGGAACGTTGACCCGAGTGAAAGTGAAACGGATAGATAGGGACCACGTCGATGTTGACTATCGTCGTCATCGCAGCTCGGATCGGCGGCGTAGGTAACGCACACATTGGATATGCAAATATGTTGCCATGAATGCGAAATTCACCAAAATTCCGTGGCTGTCATAATAAACATTGATGAGTCAATACGAATTCATAGAGTGCACTGAGGCACTTCAATAGAGTGATGAACACTGTGGAAATTAACTGGTTATGCGACCAGTTACAAGACTAAGAAAAACTAGTTATAACTGCTATTCAAGTTGGTGAATACAAATGCCTTTAACTAAATACGATCCACTGCTGGTAAATCGACTTACTCTTCCCATAATTTCTCATCCAATGCATCCACATATAAGAAATTAACAAACACTTAAACGATAAAATGAATGAATGACAAAACTCAAAACGTGGAGTGAGGAGTTTCAAATATAACAAGAACAAAAAAACATTAAGCGGATGCATAACGGGAATAATTGTGGGCTGTGGCAACCTCCTGGTCGATAGAAGAGGGGTGGTAGATTGCCGAGAATTGACAGAAAATTTTGGAAATATCAAGTCTACGGCGAAAACGAGTAGATTGGCACTCTCAAGAAGTTTCTGTATGTTCAAAAGATTCCTAGTAGGAATAAAAAGCAGACCAACGACGTTCTGATGTATTGAGAGACAATGACCACTAGTTCACTTAATTTCATTAGACATTACAGGTACTGGAAAGAAGCTGACACTTGTTACTCCAAGAAGCATTTCTGAAATATTCACGCCCTAGGGTACTTAGGGAACTGCCCAATTGCACGGTCATGAAATAGGAATACTGTAGAAGAACTACGATTAAGTGAAAAACTATCATGCGTAGAAATTCATCAGTAATGCGCTCCGGAAACTGAACATTTCCGGGGCGACGATGAAGCCAAGAGCAAATATGCAGAACAATTTGCCCAACCAACACACTGCTCCAGTGAAAACACGAGTACCAATCAATCAGGTTTAAATCTCAAAAGAATCCGTAATTTTTGCTAAAAAGACGTACAAAGACCCATCTGAGGCCTTTTAAGTGAAAATTCTGTCGCTCAGCCATGGTTTTTTTTATTTTCACAAACGGTGAGGATTTTATAATTTTATTACAAGAAAATAGAGCATCTAGAAGTGGATTACTTATGAATTTCGTCTAAATTACACAGTTCACCTGTCACCTGTATCACCTGCAGTCCCGTTGATCGTCGAGTGAGTCGAGCGGGCGCCAGTAATTCTTTCATTTTTCCCTTTCGCGTGCAAGAGTAACCCAGTGGGTTCTGCTCGCTCTAGGGACTCATCGAGCATCATATTTTTTTCTAGGCTTTTCGTAAAGAACTCTGACCATCCAGTCGATGGTCTTCCTGCAGTGCGCTTAACATCCAGGGAATCCAGTCACTAACGGCTCTTGTCCATCGGTTGTCATTCATTTGCATTACGTGCCCGGCCCACCGTATCTTCGACTGTTTGGCGTACAGAATGGCATCTTTGATTTTTGATCGTTGAAGCAGGTCGGAGCTTCGGATCCCTTCTCTTACTTATGTGAAACGGGATACTCCTAGCATCATCCTTTCAATTGCACGTTCAATAAGCTATCCCAGTATACTAGGAAAATCTAGTTGATCAGCAATCCACGGTATTAACAAAGAGGACCAAAGTTGTGGAGCTGCAGCAGGGCTCCGCACATGAATTCGAATATCTCTGTGGATGAAAATGCGAGATGAATCGGGTGAAAGAACTTCTGAGATCCGTACAATATATGACGTCGGGTCTACTAAGTAGAAAAAAGAAATCTACGACTACCACCAGTTTTGTATAAACAGCGCAGACATCGTAGTTCACAGTTGTCTCCAAACTTTCCCTTGAACAATCCAGTACATGTGAAAATTCCGGCATAGGATACTTTGACTTTATTGAAAATATTAAGAAGGCGGTCTAGGTCATTTGTTTTCGAAATTGTTATTAACTTGTTTGCCTTCAAAAACATTACATAAGCAGTGTAATCAAGGCTTCGGATGATCTGTCTCCATATCTATCTGTAGATCCCAACATTTCTTTCCTTCTAATCGTTTCCTCGTTTCCATCATCCGTGAAGGTCCATGGCTTCTTCACATGTGTTCGGCTGCTGCTTTAGGATGGTCCTTTTTCTTATAAATGTTGTATGCTGGTCGAGTCGATTCTTCCGCAAGCCCTAGTGTAGCCGTGCTCCCTCGTGGATCTGAGAGAGTTGGGCATAGAGAAGCATGGTACCAATTTTCCTACCCTAACAGAATCAGAGGCTTGTTGAACCTAGAGTGAGGTTGAAGTAGCACCATTCTCGTGATTAGCGACATGTATCAATGTCATAAAATCAAGTATGGAAGCAAGGTTAATACCAAATTGCTCTGTTATAAGGTGCAAAATGGAGTGTTGGGTATTGAAGAGCATTTAGAGGGATTGTTCTGGATGTCCCTTTCCAATGTGGGATTAGCGCTGAATGGAACGAGAGATATACAAACAAAAGACTATTCATGGGTTATTAAAAAGAACAATAAATTTAAAGGATAATAGACTAACACCATATGTATATTGTGTCAATATCTAACCCGTTACGGTAGACCTAAACTGTGTACATAATACTTATTTAAAATATGTTCATATGTAGTAAATTTGTAATTTTCTGCAAAAATAAAAGCCCAGTTGATCTCCAAAACTCTTTTTTGTCAACAGTCACCTCTAGTTAATGCCACACAAGACCTCTTTTACGCACCACTCAACGCTATCGTAGTAAATTTTTTTAAAAGGCTTTAAAAATTCCTTAAATCATTCAAAGTGGATGTTGTTATTTGGAATAAGCACTACTTGAGTTTCTTAAAAATAATCTCGTATTAGCTTAATAATCCAGAAAATATTCACTATTAAGGTTCTTTCATGTTCACCCACATTGCAAACTTTCGACAAGAGGCAGCGCATTGGTTACTGGTGCAGTCTATCAGGAAGCAGAGCGCTGGCCCACCCTCCCCAACGCTCTCCTCTGTTCCACGTAAGAACTCTCAAGTTCGGCTATGTCTTCAATTTCAAGTAGAAACGACTCGACGACGATTCAGGGACTCATAAAGAGGACAAAGTCCACAAGCAGGAGCCGAAGAAATAAAAAACTAGGAAATTGAGAAGGGTAGAAAATTTGGAAGAATTGATGGAAAAAAATATTGCAGATATACTGCGAAATATTGGAGAAATATACCAGACAATATTTCGACTATCGTTTCGACTTCTTCGTCTTCCTCAGAGCCGATGATCCGGGTCGATGGTCCTCGCTTGTTATTCGATGTGGCAGCTTCGCCTTCGTGTCGAGTCAGGTCTTCTTCAGTGAACCATCTTCTCGAATGAGGCATCCTCACTCAGTGATGCCCTTTTATACACGATGCTGATGGTCGATATAATGATAATGTCCGGTGGTAACAATTTGTTTTTTTTTCATTTTTTTTCAGACTCGGATCACCGGCTCTGAGGAAGACGAAGACGTCGAAACGTTAGCCGAAAATAAATATCATTATCAACCTCGTGTAAGCTCATCAAAGAAAGAAAACATATTGATTAGTGATACCGAGGTTCAAGGAAAGTCGGTTTCGAAATATTATTACTACGCTTTGTGCTAGCTGATAACAACTTCGACTTCTGCACGATGTGCGCAATGATGTATGTCCGGAAGAAAAACAAATTGTTACCAACGGACATTATCATTAAATCGACCACCAGCATTGTGTATAAAAGGGTATCACTGAGTGAGGATGCCTCATTCGAGATGGCTCACTGAAGAAGACCTGAATCAACACGAAGGCGAAGCTGCAACGTCGAGACGAATAACAAGCGAGGAGCACCGACTCGGATCATCGGCTCTGAGGAAGACGGAGACGTCGAAACGTTAGCCGAAAATAAATATCATTATCAACCTCGTGTGAGCTCATCAAAGAAAGAATACATACCAGAAAATGTTTTTGATTTTTTTCGACTGTAATAAGTTAGTCTTTTCTATTTTTAAACTATCACGGGAGCATGCAACGGAGAGGTCAGGAGTGCAATATGCATGAAGTTGTTGTTTCAATCACACGTCTTGGACTAGATAAACCCGACATGCTTTCAGAGTCGGCAGCTTGGTACTAGGTTTGACTGAAAGACAAATGCTGACGTGGTACATTTTTTCTTTCTACATGACCCATCATCACAACTACTACGCGGATCGTAGCATTCCTTGCGTTCGATTCGTTTTCCCTGCATTCATCGCCCACAAAGGTCTTCGAACCGAACATTTAGCGCTTAGTTTTTCTTAGTCTAAAGAAAAATTGAACTATACAAAATATAAAGAACGGTGGATGAGATAGAGCCCTTATCATCTTATGTTAATCCGTTTTCAGATTTTTTGCTAAGTCAGAAATTGATATTACCACAATAAGTTGATATTATACTAAGGGGCCCGTGTAGCACAATGGTCGGAGGTCACTTGCAATACACATGGGATCGATCCTCGCGCCCAAGGCTCATCAAACCTTCCATCCCTCCGGGGCCAGCAAATTGGTACCAGACTTGTCTGGAAGAATAGCAGCACTGGCTCGATACATCAGTAGGCCACCGCAAGTCAATGTAAAGGCGAGATATGCATTCAATCACCTCCAACGATGTTCAATAAAGTCAAATGCATACAAGTCAGATGTCAATTATTTAGTGCTACAATACATGTTTTTATCGTTAAAGGAGTAAAACGTAGAATTTCTACTTGAAATAATGTAAACTGCACCCAGTACACTTATGTGATGAATGCGAAGCCCTCTAAGAGGTATTGCCGTAATGATGACATTCTAAGAAAAAAACTGTTCGGATTCACTACGTCAGGAATCTAAGTTTGTAGAAAATTTGAAGCCATTTGGAGTCTTCTTTCAGAACACACCAAAAAATCTCATTTTTCCTAAATGAGTCAATGTTTAGCAATACCTGGGATGCTCTTTAGCGAATTCACAAGCGAATGAACAATTTGCAATGAACTATGCACTTGAACACGTAGCTCCCCTTAACCCCCACAATGGATCGATCATGACGCAGAAAAGCGACTCATTCCTCGACACCAGCACTTTTTATAACTGGAACAAATTAACAACATGCAATCATCGATCTCTACACTTCATAAAACTACAGATATAAACGTGTCGTATTATTTTTTCAGCAATCGCGAGGCTGTTATACGCACACGTTTACTTCTGGACGAAAAGACGTGCAACACAACGATAGCTGAAGCTTCGGCAATATCGCTTTTCGGACCTAGGAAAGGTATTTTGGTATGCAATTTACTACGCCAAACGCTTCAACAGCACAAACAGAATGAAGAAATCTTTGATGAGAAAGATGAATGGCGTTTGACTTAGTAAACTGCGTATCAGTGTACTCTTCCAGACTCTGAGGAAGGCGATACTGCCGTAACGTCAGCTATCGTTGTGCTGTATGTGTTCTTCTTGTACGGAAGGAAACGTGTGCTGTATAATAACCTTGCAATTGCTAAAAAAAGAAAATGACGCACTTATAATCATCGAATGCCGTGATTAAGAGAACGCCGATTTTGGAAACTACGGATATATCCGATTTTCCTAGGTCGATCTGCTCACTGAAGCGTAAAAAACAATATGGTTGACGGTAGAATGATGACTATGTAGCAAATTAGGATGTGAAGCGAAACAGTTAATTTCCACCACCTTCTATGTTAACGATTAATGAGGTTAAGGGAACGCATTTCGCGGAAGAAAGCCAGCCATTCACAAAAACCAAAGTGCACAAAACGCTCGGTGCTCGTCAACTCCATAAGTAAGTCGCATGCATTCGATTCAATTCGTAGCATCGTAGAAGTGGTTGAATGCATGCCTGGCCTGTACAATGACTCGCACGTGACACGCCAATGTATCAAGTTAGTGCCGGTGATGTACGATGATGATTTTGAGATAACTGCCACGATCCTGGCGCAAAAATCGAAAACATCAAGGTGCAAGTCTTCCGAGGCATTTTGGATTAATTCCAAAAAACCAAAATTGGACCAGAAAGATCAATGTCTCACTAGCACAGGTGGTCTCGCTCGTTTTCTCAGATTGATTTTTTGATCTGGGTGGGTCTCAATCGTCATCCCATGTGAACAACACACAGGTGATCACACGCAACAACACGGTGAGTAGTTTTTACTTACTTTTCACCTTACATTTTATTACTCTAAGCAATTTTTGAACCTCTTGCTTTGCTTTTTACTACTATAGGTAGTCCATCGGATTAGATAGATAACGTTAAAGAAAATATGTCCAGACTCTGAAGAAAGGGAAGTCGCCGAAACGTCAGCCACCGAATCACAACAACAACGGATAAAAACCTCCCGTCAGCTCAACATGGGCAGTTCATAGGATTTACATATATCAAAGTCAGCGTTTTTATACTGTTGACAAGTTTAGCATCAATTTTTAGACGCCGGACGGATGGCGGGTTTCCTTAGACCAGCGCACGGGATTGAACCAACGATCGCGTGCGTAATTTATGTAAAAGAACATTTTTAAGCACAGAGCTGCGTGTACCTCAGTTGATTGACGAAAGACGAAACACAAAAGCATATAGGATAATAACTGTAGTGTCGAATAACGGAGTTGAAATAAATACACATATTTTAGAAGTAGAAGTAAACATAAGACGATCCGTCCTTAGACCACTTCCTCTTAAAGGCTGGAGAATGAATAAAGAAAGTAGAATAATTTGGAAATGGCTCACATGGTGGACATCTTCCCTTGATATTATTAGTATAAAGTCATAAAATCTTGACACTGAGGCTAGAGCTGAAAAAAGTCACAGTAGAAAGTTTAATGAAAATAGATGCAACAGAATACTACACTTTCTCTTAATAGCTAAAAATTCATCTATTGGAGAGAACACCATCCAGACTATGTCAACCTCAACCCGACGATTTTATCCTTCAAATTTTAACCCACGACATTTGTCTAATCGGGATAACCTAAGTGAACGATATCTGTTCAACTACCAGTAATGTCAGTGACAAACGACGCGATGTTGTTCTACGGCTGACTCTGTGAACTGGTTTCGAGCATTCGGAATTGTACAAGACCAATAGAATTTGGTGGATGACTCATCCAATGTAATGTGAAGGTGAAAAGTTTGGGTAAAAAAGCCATATGGTGAATTAATGTGGCCTTCTAACACAACAATAGGTTCTTAGATGAACATGAGAATTGTATACATCGACAGACGTTGCTGGTGTCGCTTAGAAATACGATACTAAATTAGTACACCTTCATGGATCATCAGGCTGAGAAGGGGTTGACAAGAAAGACTTACTCGGTTAACGTTTCGACGTCTTAGTCTTCATGTGAGCCGAGGATCCGAATCGATGGTTCATAGCTGTTCATCTTCTCGATGTGACGTCTTCGTCGTCGTATCGAGTCGGATCTTCTTCAGTAGAGCACCGCTCCAATGAGTAGAGGAACCTCATCCGGAAGCGCTTTTCTGTACAGCACGGTTGTCGTTGATAGTGACTGGTCACTGGCAGTAATTTGTTTTCCAACAGATAATCCATTCTACAGTTGTCAGTAGCAGATAAGCTTGCACGTAGCGGGGTTATATTATTGTTAACGCTCGACTTTCACGCTAGCTTATTTGGTACCTACAGCTGCAGAATGGATTGTCTGCTGAAAAACAATCTATTATCTACGGTCAATCACTATCAATAACAACCGTCCTGTACAAAGGAGCGCTGCCGGATGAGGTTGTCTCATTCGAGCGGTACTCTAGTGAGGAAGATCTAACTCGTTACGACTGCGTTGATACCACATCCAGAAGACGGACGACTGTGGAGCATCGGTTCGGATCATCTGCTCTGAGGAAGACAAAGGCGCCGAATGGTTAGCCCAATAAACGTTTGGTTGCATCCCGTGTTAGTTTAATAATCCAGGAAGGTATTGATTATTACTACCGAGGTTAAATTACGGTTGGTTTGAACAATAGTACAAACATAGTTAAGATATAAACGGAATAGAAACGGTTATAACTAGAGTAGAGATCAAGAGCACAGGTTAAAAGTATGGAGTAGTTTATACGGGAGTTTTGCCCTACTGCGAATCCGATCTCTCGAGAGATGAACTTTCGTTGGATAGTAATCTACAGAATCGATCGGACAGTACGCTCCAAGTGGACTGTCAGGGCGCTGCTGAATGAAAGCAACTGACATCGAGAGCAGAGTCCGCGAACAGCACGCGTTCCCGCGAGACGCAGGCAGTCCGTCAAGGTGAACGGTTGGCTGGCGGCTACTGCGCTCTACGGCCATGTGGTTGCTCTGTCCTTTAATCGCTGTGCTGCTGACGTTTGCAAGCCGAGGGGTCTTTACAAAGTTATTTGACAGTTCAGTGTTTTACCTTTATTCTTCCACATAGTTATATTTTCTGTTTTGTGTTCTGTCTATCCGTTTATCGTTTCTCCTTATTTCATTAGTTTAGTCTTTAGTGCTTTACTTGTTCTTTAAGTGGTTTTTGACTTCCTTAAGGTTTTTCCATTAGTTTTTCTTTATGTCTAACATATATCCTGTTTTTGAATGAGATTCGTACTCATTTGTTCAGTTCCTCGTATACTATTTCGTCGCTGGAAAACGTGATGTGTCATTGGCTCTCGTCCAATGCCGTTAGACTTCCATGGTCGTAGAATTCTCCGGATTCCTTCAGTTTGTTCCGATTTTTTCCATAGATGAAATCTTTCCTTCGCTATTGTTAAAATTTCGCTTTTCTGCCTCTCTGTATCCTTTTCTGTTAGTTTTTGCGAGCATCTCCTTTTCTGTAGTCGATTTAAGTCTGAAGGAATTAGTATAGCCATTGGTAGATGCGGCACAATCACTTTTGAAAGCGAAAGTGTAGTAAGTGGAAACCGAGTTTAGGAGACGTCCAAGTCAGTAATTTTTGCTATAACTTCTCCCACTTTTTTCTTTTATTGATTGATATGATCTTAACTTGTTAATATTCACTATTGAATAGATTGCTTCGTCTAAACATATTTCCTGAGTCAATGGGTAGCCCATGCCGAACAAATGTTATCGCAGTCATTTTTGTGCCGCTGGTTGCCGATGGCTTGAACACTATAGTGTGGAAAACTCAAACTTAGAAACATCCGTGATTTCTTCGGAGCTTTCTGCAAAAATGCTTAAAAAAGTGTTGAAAACAGTTACTCTCAAAACAGCGCTATGTTATTTGGAAACCGACTTTCCTTTAGCCTTGGTATGACCAATCGATATGCGATCTTTCTTTGATAAGCTCATTTATCAACTCCGTGTGGGTTTATCGAAGAAAGATTACATAGTACTGTGTTAGTACAAAAAGATATTAAGATTTGGTGTCCGATGCCAGTTCTTCGATAATTAGAAGATCGGAGAAGCTTGAAACTGCCTAACTTTGCAGAGAGTTTTCAGCGTACCAGTAGGAGGGTAGTTTGTTTTCCAAGACGACCTTTCAATATTGAATTCGTTTGGAATCCAAATATACAAGAAGTTGGAGATGAGATTTATATCCTTACAAATTTTAGTGCCTGCTCGACAGTCGCAATAACCAACCATGAACAATTGGGTAACACCGTGGTGCATTGCAGAATGAAGCTTTGATTCGTCTTTGCAGGAAATCTAAAAATAGATGACCATATGGACTCCAGGAAGTCCGAGTTTTTGGGTGCTATTAGAAAAAGATTCTCATCTTGCTGACAAGGATCTATAGATTCTAGCTGTTTCCATTCTTTGCTAAAGTCTACTATGTTGTGTTGAAGGGGTAACAAATTTGTCAATTTTACACTTTTTATAATGGTACGACGTGATGGGACCACCATGCGAGTAGTTTGGTACCAGGACGGTGATGGATCCTTGTATTAGTTTATTCTTAACTGGCCTTCCAGATGGAAACGCCGGACTCCTTCTAGCTTGGGAGACCCTACCAGAGGGTTGAATCCCCGCGCTGTACATCGTAGTCCGACACCCAGGAACACCTCCCTGCCACGATGAGGTGGTAAACTGTTGGGTGGAGCTGTTTTCATTTATATTACTAAAATTTACTATGTTGTTTTGACGGCGTAAGCAGATTTGTCAGCTTTGGCTTTTTATAATAGTGTAACGTGGTGTAATATTGGTTTCCATATCGTTGAAAACTAATTTTCCGCACAACTTACGCACATTCTCTTTTGTCAGTGCCGTGACTTTGTGTTTGTTCTAGGTCGACGGAGTTCTGAGTGCGATCGCGCAGCGTTCAATTTCCGGATATCGACCATCGTTTCCGTACTAAATTACAAATCGACATGTTTAATTTAACTGGTGTTGAACTTCTTTTATTCTGTTTTGTTAATATTTCTTTGTTTGTTATGGCTAGTCAAGGTGATCTGATAAACAAAAAGTGCCGGTATTGTCACTTCCTCGTGGCGACATTTGAAGCGGTTAGTATTTCTTTCTTCGATTTAAATGTATTTCTAGAAAATTTACAGTTTTTGAGTCAATTCAAACGAAGAATAAGATTATTATATGTGCATGTTCTCACCTGATTCCTAAAGAAACCTGAAGAAAGAGGCACACTAGTGAGATACACATAACCGAGTGTACATCAGTTACCTACTTGGGTATTTGGACGGCCCGTCATCACTGGTTGTGGGGGCCCCACCATATTTTCCATTTTTTCGGAGTTTTGCTTATTTACCCATCGTGGTTTCCTTGAGTCCGGAGGTCAGCCTGACCAAGGTCCGCCTTAGGTCGTCACCACAACAGGCAGTCGCCGCTCTTGTGGATCAAAGGGAGATTGCCTCTATGTGACTACTTTAAAACCAGGACGATGGTGGATCCTGGTATTGGTTTACTGTTAGCTGGGCTTCCTGATGGAAACGCAGGACTCCTTATCGACTCGGGGGACCCTGATGGGAAAATGAATCCTCCGCTGTACATCGCAGCCCTGCATCCAGAACATCACCTCTCGGCCACGATGAGACTGTGAACCATTGGAAGAAGTGCATTAATTGATGATGCTAAAAGTACGCTTATATATCTATTTCTTTCCCCAGAAATAACAAAAGTGATTTCTTTGAAAATATTGCTCTATTCTCCTTGTTCACATGATTTTTCATTTCATCTTTAGTTTTCTTCTTTACTGTCCTTCTTCATTTAGTATACGATTTCCGCTATTTTTTTGCGATAAAATTTCTTATTTGGGATTGTCCTCTCTTTTAAGGGTCTTCGAAAGACTGCAAGAAATCATTTCGCTGGTGGAGATACAGCGTGGGAGGAAAGGAATTTGGGAAAATATGCGACAAGGTAAATTGTTGTAGTGCGTTTATTTGTCGCCTCACCTGAAAACGCCTCTTTAGCGAAACACGGTTCATTGAAACTATGGAGGACATTTGTAAGAAGGCTGCTGTGAATGACCAGCACGTGTATAGTGGGCTCGAGAACTTGGAGTCCAAGGTATTGTCTATGACTTGCAATTGAATATTCTTTTTGCTTTCAAATCCGTTTCCAAATGTTTTGTTCAGAAGAGTTCCGAGACATAACATCCACTAATACTTGGAAGCTCGATGAAAATGCGTATTAGGTCGTTCGACTTGGTTTTCTTAAAAATATCTCTTTAATGGTGCTGAGATATTTGCAAAACTCCGGACCGCAGGTGTATGCGGCGGGGAACGAACGCACTATTGTCGTTTCCGGGGAGTAGCGCGTTCACCACCACATCACGCGGGTCTTTCGTTTCGCCTGTCTCTCAGCTAGTTCTATCGATCTTTTGCCATCAGCAAAAAGAGTAGGCAGTAAATAATAAGTTGAAATATCTCTTTAGTTCTTTTCCCACCTGTGGCGAATTCTTGTCATGGGTAAAACGAAAGCGAGAAGGTCTTGCTACTGGAATTATGGGAGACTGTTATCACAACTGTACCATACCAATCCTCTTTTCTATCATTCCGCAGAAATAGCACCCCAACCTCGAGACAATATTACCGTGTGCATCACTGTAAAGTGTTTAATGAGGTCAGGAGGGTCAGGAGGTGCCATTGTTGATTCTTCGTTTAGCAACCAAAACTTTCTTACTCTTTTTTCAACGACATCATTGTATGTGGAGTACCAGTGGAACAAGATTCAACTCAATAAGATTGAGACGCTTAACGTTGCGTCTAGCCCAGTTCCATACCGTACTCGTTAAACCATTGTTATTCTGACGTATCGCCTTCGGCATGTTCTATATGGGGCATGTTCTTAAACTTCAATATTCGTTGTAAATCGAAATATTGGATTCTTTCTTTATCTATGACTTTCCTGACACGAGATTGCTTCACGTCACTTTGTCGATGGAGCCTTTCGATAACGATGCCTGCTGTATTATCCTGGCTGTAGTTTTTCTTTCGTTTTGGGAGTATTTGATTTTTGCTCTCGTTGAAGTTGGCGGCCATCCGTTTATTCTGGTTCTTGGTGTTATAAGAACAATGTAGCAACATTTTTGTATTTGTCGTTGTGTTGAGAAATCTTTGGTTACGTTAGACGATATCATTTTATTCGCTTATCTTCTCATCATGTGTTCCACCACTTTTTGGTTATTTGAATTAATCGAAGTGGTCTTCATAGAGTTTTCATGTTTTCATCTTTCTACCAAGTTGTTGTGAAACAATACACCATTTTTTGAATGCTTTTCAGTGATTTTTTCGAGTGTTGCACTATAGTGTGTTAGTGAAGAGCTTGCTTTGTCCACTTTAGCTCTGTATAACGGAATTGTAGTACAAATTGTACTTCTTACAAATCTTAAAGGTTAGCATTTCAGAATTATTTTCTCCGACAAATCTACTTCAACGAGTTCAAACTTATAGTACCTCATGAACGGTTTCAAACATTACCGAGGCGTGACGTCAAGAGATTGTCAATGAATGCACAGTGCAAGGCTGGTCTCAAAGATTTCGTCTAACCCAAGTCGACCTTAATGGCGAAGAAGGTCACGGACGTCCTTCTGCTATTGAGGACAGTGGATCGAAGGTTCTGGAAACGCACAACTGTTCGAGAAGTTGCAGAAAAACTTAATGTATATATCGCAACTTTTTCGGAGCACTTAGGTAGAGCTGAAATTCGAAAGAGCTCGACACATGGATGCCGTACGAATTGGCAGCCATGTTGCAGTACGGGCGCTGGGCCACACGTTGCACAACTGAACCTGCAAAGGTTGAACGACTTGACCTGCGAAACACCACCTCATCCACCATAATCTCTAGACCTCTCGACTACCGAATATCACCTCTTGAAGCATCTCGACGACTTCCTTCATGAGAAATGCTTCAGAAATCAAACCGAGGCCGGAACTGCTATCAATGATTTCATGGGCTCCAAAGCTCTGGAATTTTGTGTAACTGAACTGCCTAAGACAAATCGTTAATTGACTTTCCAGCAACGAAGTACACTAAGAATTTAAGAGTAGACTAAATTTGTTTTTATTTTGGTGAGAATCATCGATGAAATTGCATATTATAGTTACGCTTATAACTGGCTTCTGGAGACTTCCTTGTAAATCACATGCGACCCACTATGCACCTATTGTGCAAATCAAACTTCTCAATTCGCATCGGTCGTGATTTCTTGTATGACAAAGTACAGGTTTACTATACCTGTGCGCTCATCTGTACGTTCAAAATTCTTCATTGAGCTAGGCTTTCTGGTTCTACTGAGCTTCTATGTCGTTTCGTTCTTAACTAAGTCAAGTAGGTTGCTGAAATATTTGCCAAATTTGGACCCCGAGCCAGATCGAACCCATGATTCTAGGAAAATATCAGTAAAAACTAAGAATGATCAGTTTCCACGTTTTCAATTTTTATTTTTCAGTGTGCTCATCTTGTTGAGGAATATGAGGAAATCCTTGAAGAATATTATTATAAGCATCAATCAAGCAATATGACTGCGTGGCTTTGCGAATCACGATTGGAGGGTATGCAAATCCACTAATATTATTCGCATTTTTTAAGGTTTATTTTTTTACCGTTTAATATGGCTTTATAGAGGAACATAAGATACCCAGTGATATTTCATGGCTTTATGATTTACAAGAAAAAAGTTCTCGGCATTGATCAATTCCTGAGCGATGTGTCATGCATTCGACTTCATTAAACATCGTTTGGAGGTGATTGAATGCATATCTGGCCTTTACAATGGCTTGCAGTGGCCTATCGATGTATCGAGCCAGTGCTGCTATCCTCCCAAACAAGTCTGGTACCAATTTGCCGAGGCCGGAAGAATGGAAGCTTTAGTGGTCTATGGGCGCGGGATCGATTCCACGTGTGTGTTGCAGTGCGCTTCCGACCACTACGCCACACGCGCCCAGAGTAAAAAAGGTCAAAGAAGGATAAAGCTTTCTGTGTTGAGCCGTTGAGCATCGAGCCAGTGTTGCTATTCTCCCAGACAAGTTTGGTACCAATTTTCTGACCCTGAAGGGATGGAAGGCTTGGTGGGCCTCGGGCTCGAGGACCAATGTGCGTCGCAGGGCGCCTCCGACCACGCTTTAGAGTCATGTTAAATAAAAGACCTGAAAGGTTTTTTCTGTATTCTTACTATTAGTAGTCTTTGTAGACGACTTTCATTTGCTTGTTTTTAACTAATTATCCTTTGTTATTGTTGTAGTATGTTGTCCGGATGGTCATTATGGAAAAGACTGTACAAAGTGCCCAGGACTAGAACTTTCTGGATCAGTATGCTTCGCTCATGGATCATGTCATGTTAGGCTTTTCTTCTAGAAACTGTTTGTTTTGAGGAATTTTAGAGATTCTATTTAGAATATAATATTTATTATTTCTAATTCAGCACTATAAGGGATGGAGCTTATTCTTGTAGTGATTTAAATTGAAATAAATTTTATAGTTGAATTTTAAGGGTGATGGTAGTAGATCAGGAACGGGAACATGTAAATGCGATCATGGTTATTCTGGCAATATGTGCAGGAAATGTGCGCCTGATTTCTTTGAAAAATCGAAGTCAGAAAATTCTATCGCATGTGAAGGTAAGCATGTTGGATACCAAAAGTTGGCTTTATTTCTTAGTTTAAAATTGGTGCCTTGAAGTGATAAACTCCCATCGCAGGAATTTGAAAAACGCTATGTGGTATTCATCTCTTGTCAACCATTCTTTTTTGCACAAAGAAGACGTGTATGAGCGTAACTCGAAACCCTATGTGGACTTCAAATCCGTAATTACCCTTACCGGTGAGGGTGCTCACGTGCTGTTCACCAGAAAAATCGGCACAGTTGCTTTGCTTTTCTTTCTGCCAGTTTTTTTTTTACTCTAACGGTGTCTGCAATCACCGAAGCTACCGTCGAAATCATAAACTTTTATTTGCTGTCCATTCTTTTTTGCCTCTGAGAGCAGCACTCCCGGATTCGAAGCCTGCCTGAGTTTTTGAATTTTGCTCATATCGCAACTGCCCTCTGGTTGTACTGCACATCGTATCATGTCATTAAAATAAAGTAGGCAGAAAATGAAATTTTAAGCAACTTTTTTCATTAGAAGGAATAGAATGAGCTCTCCATTTTCTCAAGAATGTTTCGATGCATGTGCTGGAGGGTGCACAGGTGCTGGTCCAAAGGCTTGTGTACGGTGCCGAAGCGGTTGGACCAAAACAGAAGAGGGTTGTGTAGGTTAGTTAGCCTTATTCTAATATATTACTGGAATTGACGGATATCAACTATTGTACGCTGAAAGGGCAGAATAGTTTGTTTGTGATTTCTTCTATTATTTTATTTATTTAGATATTGATGAATGTGAAATCGAAAAAAGCTGTACGAGAGCAAATGAGAAATGCGTCAATGAGGCTGGTTCATTCAGATGTGAATGTGTCGAAGGTTATAAAAGGGAAGGAGATGAATGCGTGCTGGATGTAGAAGGTCTGTTGAGTTATTATGTGCAGTTGAATGTATAATGATGGCAAGGTCGTTGATAATTCTCGGAAATTTATCTAAAAGAACTTCAAAGGGGAATGTTTTAAATTAGAAAGGAAAATTTTGAGTGGATTATAAAAAACTTTGACTACTAGATTTTATTATCTTTAGTCCTCCATTATTTTTAAAGTCGTAAATGATTCTCTTCCTGCGAAAGGACGATTTGTCACGAGAAGGGGAAGCGTCTGGAGTGTCTTGTTGTGAAGTCGTCCATAATCAGCTGAACGGATTTGAGGAGCTATTAATCTCACAAGGCGCTTATCCTAAAATTGTCAAGTCTTTATTCTAGATGGTATATTCGTACAGAAGAACTTGATAAACTCAGTTTATCATTTCAGTTTACTCTGAGACATAGACCATGGTAAGATTTAGTGGAGTAAGATGTTTGTGCCAACATACCTGAACCCACTTGTATAACCTATATTTAGCTTCTACATAACCGCAAATGGGTTTCATTGCTGTTTTCTTTTATGTCTTGTGTATGTTCTTAACAGTGGAGGCTAAAACGCATAGTACACGCCGAGAAAGTGGTTCTTCGTTGTTTGCGTTTTTTTTTATCTTGAGCCATATTCGGTCCTCATAATTGCTTCTTGTCCTCAGATTTTGATGACATAACTGTATTAGTATCTGCGGAGATAACCGATATGAAAATGATCCGACGACTATGTACGCCACTTTATTTATTTACTATAGTTTACTCCCTGTTACTTTTTCATAGCAGGTTATAGAGGATAAAGGATAAAGCTCTCGGAGTTGATCAATCCCTGTGAGCTACGCCATGCATTCGACTTCATTAAGCATCGTTGGAGGTGATTGAATGCATATCAGGCCATTACAAGGACTCGAAGTGGCCTATCGATGTGTCGAGCTAGTACTTCCGTCCTCCTAGACGAGTCTGGTACCAGTTTACCCTGGAGGGAGGTTTGGTAAGCCTGTGGCACGGAGATCGATCCTTTATGTATTGCAAGGCCATTACGTCTCTTACCACTACGCTACACACGCAATCGTGTAGACATTTTTGTAGTCAAGATTACAGTGTATACTTTTGTTCTTTACTTCATTTTGATTTTGACTGCAGCGTAGGCTTGACTGGTTTCAGTGCCGATTTGTGCTTCTTAGATCGTTCCCATCGACGGGTGATTGCTTATAGCACCGTTAAATAAAAAACTGGCTGAGAGAAATTCAAAGCAAGGGCGTAAGTGGTGCAGCGTGTAACCTGTAAGCCACCGGAAAAGGTAATCGCAGTTCAACCCGGCCTGGGATCCATCTTTTGCAAATATCTCAACATCATAGTGGTTTTAATTTGATGACGACATCCTGCGCATGTTTATTCCTACAACAAAAATGCACTTAGATCATGACTTAAGGTAATAACTTCATAGTTTCAAGACTTCCGTGCTCACGTTTCGTTTTCTGTCCGACATTATTGCTTGGTTGTTCCATTTACTAAGTGTTGCCTTTATAATTTTTTTCGTGTTCGTTGTGTTCGTTAGAACAGAATTGTACAGGCAGGCGGATTTTCTAAGTGTGATAATTACCTCGTTGTTCAGTCTGTGAAAATGATGTCTGATAATTTAGCTTCATGGAATACCAGGTATTTTTCGAGGGCGGTGTAGTCATGTATTTTGACTTTTATGACAAACAGTTCGGATGGTAAACCGTTTTGAGTTATTCATTTCATTCATTTCGTTCCAAATAAAAATTATCCGATAGTTGACAATATTTTAATTATAGTAACAATGCGCTTTTCGTATAATCAGCTAAAATAGTTTCCAGCAAAGCCGTATCGGATGCTGATACCTCCAGACACGATGCTGAAGACTATTTCTATGTTAAGTTTGGCAGCAATCATCGCTTTTGTGGTTTGGCGACGCTCGATGCTCTTGCTCTTCTTAACAGCCATAGCTGTGGTGCTGATTATCTTCATAGATATGAACGTAAATCCTGAATCAGTGTCAGATGAAGTCAAGCAGTATTTGAGCCTGTGACTTAGAGTTATAATCGCTTAATGAGTTATATTGAAGAATAACTGTTCACGCCACTCGAAACCCGAAAGTTCTGGATTATTTGGAATTTTTTTAAAGCCTTACGCATTCCCGACCCTGCTCATTGGTGTCATTACGACGTTTCAGTTCCATACAAACTTATCTCAAGTCATGCTCCATCCAAAATTATGGTGAAATTCCGATCTTCTGGGGGTTTTTTTAAAAATCATTCTTTTTAATCGAACCTCATATCCGTGGAAACGAACAATTGAATAAACGGGATTTCTTGCAGAGGAACACTTTGATGGTTAGTTTTTGAGGCTGCAACGAGCTGATGTAAAATTTTTAAACTTCGAGTTTTAAATTGAATATGAAAATCATTTTAGAAACCAAGATGGCTAAATTGTGGATGATAAAGAATCGCGCGTGCTCAAACATAATTTTCATCTGACTTGTAATTTATCAATTAGGTGAGATTGTGAGGTTTTCTTTCTTTAAAGTCTCGAATTCTCTGTCCGGACTTTCCCAAGTCCATAACGTAAAATCTGAATGTATGTGTATACATTTACAAATATATGTATATATGCATGCATATGTGCATATACATATTTGTGTATATATACATTTGCGTATACATATGTTATCTAATAGATAAGGGAGTGATAGTGGAAGGACTTCTCAAAATCTTCGCACATAATTGTCAATATCCCTAAGGTTCCAAAACGCCATTTTTATCGAAAGAGTATTTTCCAAAAAATCACTGCGGTCGTGAATGTGTTAATCTGTTACAATATTATCCTGACAATGTCGAGGTGATTTGAAACTAACGAGTTTGGAAGTGAACTGTGCTGTATGGATTATGAAGAGACCAATACCTTCCGTCTTTTGTTGATTTCCTCTTTATCCATTGAATCCGGACCACCTGTTCTCGAATTTGTTGGATATTCTAAAATTTGGAAATTTTGAAAACCAAACTGGTTATGTTGTTTGTTTTCGAAATAATATATGTAGGATTTTTCGAATATTGTTTATAATGCTTGCATATGTGTGAGGTGTTGTGATGAAGTAACATTTTGGTATCATATGGGTATTTCATACTATGGTTTAGCAATTAATGAAGCTTGTTACCTTGTTCAGAGTCTAATAGACTGGTGAATGGCTACAGTCGTCGACGAGTACTTATAACATTTTTTAAACGAGCCATGACCACTTATTATGTGGATTCCAGTACTTTCCTCAATTCTTTCGTTATCTTTCATCAGTTATGCACGAAAGTATTACAATTTACATGAGGGTTCACCTTCAACCTACTGGTTGAGCTTTTTCCTCTCTTGATAGAAGTATCTACATGTTGAAATGGTTTTCCTTGAAATCCCAAAAATGGCCGTCCTAATGCGTCCGTTGATCTTCCGTATGAGTAGTCGCCGAACAACTGGAAATTTACCTATGAAGATGGAGGACTCTGTTAAGGCATTGTGGGTGGGACCGAAGATATATGTGTATTGGATTGTGCCTCTAACAACTGCGCTACGCCACAAGCAAGTTCACTGATGTGTAATATCGTCGAAACCATTTAAAAACTCCGAGCAATATTGTCACATATGTATGCAGGTGTACTCCAAACATTTCAAACGATGCCTTATCATTAATGATTCTTTAATTTGAGGAAGCGTTTTCTGTATTCTTTCCTTTACGTAAGTTCTTACGAAAAATCTCGAGTGAAATAGTAGAATTGTGAGGCGGGAGCGACACACTCTTTCATAACACATAGCACATAACACATAACAGTGTCAATCAACACATTCCTACGTGAGCTGATTTCCACTAACGCAGTACGAAAATAACGGCCACTCTAAATATCAAACCATCATATCTCAGTTTAAAATGAAACTTATTATGTGAAACAGAAACAGTTATAGCTATGTCTTCGCCAATAACGCGGAGAATCTTCTTTTCTACCAAGGTGAAATCCGGATCTTATGAGGCCAGAAATCGTGCTTTAGTCACTTCTTTATGTCTAGCAAACGGTGTTTAATCTGTTAGAACGTTTCCATGATGTCCCTAAATACGTTGCCTATTTTTATAGGTGCCAAAATTTGTTTGTAATTTTAAAAATTTCATAAAAATATGGTTTTACTTCCTCTAGAAATTTTAATTCTAAACAAGTTTAAAAGTCAAATAACCGTGTTGAAAAGCCATGCTTATTCTTAGGTAGATCGAGTAGTGTATCTTCTAATAGGATATCACGTTTTGAACTCCGCAAATATTCTGGTTATCGACAAATTGTCGGCAGTTTGCGAAAAACTAGCTTTAGACCCTGAATGCTAAACACGACACTTGTAAATCGTACTGTAAGATGAATATTTTCATCTAAACACTTTGAAGTTCTATAGAATAGTAAAAAAAAGGTGAACAGGCGAATTTGATTCTAATGAAGCAGTGTAATCGACAGTTCTGTGATTAAGTGCAGTTTTTGTCTTACAGCGAAGAAAGCTGAGAGCGAAGAAACCGTTGAGGAAGAAGACGACGATAGTGTGGAGAAAACTGAATTATGACTTATTTATAATTTTTTAGCACGTTGGAGTCATTTTTGTTACATCCTTCACTTTCTCACTTTGGTTTATTGTTGACGGCTTTGTGAATAAATATTTTTAAAGGTTACTGTGGAAGTACTGCTAAATTGTGTCAGTCGTAACCACCCTACGGTGGACTGTAGGTTATTTTATCGTTAACTTGATTCCTGTTGTTAAATTATGTGCTAACTTACCACTAAATTGAACTTTACTTTCATTATTGACTCTACCCAGAAAGGTCGGGTCAGTTTACGCTTCTCATTAACGATATATACGGGTTAGTAAGAGGGTGTGCAACATTCACATCGACATCGTTGAAAGAATAGAACATGGTCTTAGGAACCGACTTTCATTTAACCACGGCGTAAACTGTAAATAATTCCTTGGATTGTTATTTAGACACAAGGTTCGTAAGAAGGTCTATTCGTTCAAGGTTTCCGACGTCTTCGTCTCCTTCAGATCCGGATTGACCTGAGTCGATAATCCACAGGTGGGCCTCCTCGTCATATGGGTGTTCATTGTCTAGTCGAGTCGAGTCCGACGAAACGGACCTCTGGAATGGAGAACCTTTTTCGACAGTGCCCTTTTATTACAGAACTGTCGTTCTCGTTGATGTTTTGCCACCATGCAATATGATCTGCTGCTTTGGTGGACAATGCATCATGCAGCAGTTGTTTTCTTTTTTTCTATATTTTTAGTATATTTCTATACTATTGAGCTGACACGAGGAACAGTATAATTTTCTCGACCATATAGTGTCTCGATTTATTGTTGCGTCTCGATACCATCGTAACGACCCTTGAAATTTATTTAAATCAAAGACAGCATTCCCCTGCTGATTCTCTGGAGAGGAGAGGTTCGAGAGTGATTGCGGGTATTAGTTGATGTATACGCTGGGACTACTTCGTTGTCTGGACGACCCACCTAGGCTAGAATTCAAAGAGCTTTTTGTTTCGAAGCCCGGTTATCAAGTTTTCGATAGGTATCGCAGTGCTGACGTAGATTGAAATAAACTGCGGAAATAAATTTTGGAATTAGTGCGCTAACGTCCTGAATAGCATGAATCTGAACGTGTGTCGAAATGCTCACAACTGTTTGCTCCACAGTTTAGTCTAGATTTACACAGCACTTTTTCGAATGTGCAATCCGACATCACTCTTATTTAGTGATCGCTAATCGGTTTAGAAGCGGGCTTCACAGCGCACTGCATCAGGTGGACTACTTGGAGTTAAACCTACACCATGGTCTGTCTTGTACACTATATCTATACAGTGCAGGATTTGCATGTGCCTTAAGCATGAACGTAAACGCACTGATAGGTGCGTGTGTGTGGTTCTATATATATA